>VZTO01028093.1:183866-252542 GCA_013400615.1 Syrrhaptes paradoxus | reverse complement strand
CCTTCTGGCGTGTCAGCCACTCCTCCCAGTTTCGTATCATCAGCAAACTTGCTGAGGATGCACTCTACTCCCTCATCCAAGTCGTTGATGAATATATTGAACAGCACAGGTCCCAATACCGAACCCTGGGGGACTCCACTAGATACAGGCCTCCAACTAGACTCCATCCCATTCACCACAACTCTCTGGCTTCTTTTCTCCAGCCAGTTCACAATCCAATTTCTCTCCTTTATTCACTATATAAAAGCAATGTGTGCTCTATGTATTGTCTAATTTCTCATACCTTTTCATAATCCAAAACTTGATCTCATTTTACATCCACCTCTCATTTTTAGTTTTTATTTTGGTTGCAATATATTTAAAGTATCTTCTTTTTTTTTTTTTTTAGGTTGAAACACACTATGTATTTTTGATGTTACTCCTATGCTGTGTTCCTCTGTTAACTGAGCTCCTAGGTTGAGCTGACATGTTTGATAATGTCACATGATCTATACTTTAAGATGGCAAAAAGCAATGTTTATAATACTTTTCTTTATTCATGTTATCTTTCCTATTTTGTATGAAAAAATTAGTCCACAGTTTGTTAGCTTTTTGGTTGTATCAGTGTGAAAAACTGGAAAACAACCTTGAGAGGTTACCGTCTTGTCCAGAGTATATAATTTTATTAACCTGTCCCTTACTCAGCGGACACTGGTGGTGATTGTTTGGTGAGACTGTGCGTGAGCAGTTCACGGTGTGATGAGTCACCAGCCACCACCAGCCATCGTTCCCTTACCTGTGTCCCACTCTGCTGGTAAACAGTGGTTCACTGCTACCTGTTTCATGTAAATTAATTATTTTTTCTAAAAGACTGTGTAAATTTGCACACAAGTTAAAGTTTACCTTGTGTAAATTTGCCTCGTGTAGATAAATTTATGTCCATTAAGGAACTTCTTTCTGTCAGATGCAGAGGATTAATTACAGCCATTTAAAAATTATTCTTGCTCAGAAACTTGCTGCTTTGCATTACAACATTTTAATACCTTTTTTCTTCGGATTTAAAGACTATTGCTAACTGTATTTAAATAAAACACATGGTTAATGTTTACAGGTTTTTAACCTCTGCCTGATTAAAATACCTTTCTCTTGAAGAGTTTCCAGAGCACTTTCCACGCAGGACACAGTTTTGACTAGATCGCCTTGAAGTCAAAAGCAATGCTTTCAATTGACATAAATGGAACCAGGCTGACAGAAGTATTTACAAGGATTGTTTCTCCCACCAGCGAACAGAAGCCTCTCCAGGGAGTCAGGGCCAGTCTCTGTGTTTCACCAATTTTCTGGCTGTGTGAGTTCATCGATTTCCACTGCACAACCACGGCAGGTGAAATGGGGTGGAGAATCGGGCTGCGCAGTCAGCTCTGCGTTGTTTTTTGGGGTGAGAAGTGCAAAAGGAAGTACGTACTCTCCTCACCAACATCTCTGCAAGCTTGGCACTGTCACAGCTGGCTCTGTCTCCTCTCCTCCTGTATGCCTCACATGGGCATCTGGTATTCGCTCTGCAAAGGGCACAGCACAGGAGAGACGTGGGCACCCGGTACGGAAATGCAAGCAAGGAGGGGCTCAGGAAAGCCAGCTCAGGCTGGCTCCTATAGTTCAACAAAAGCAATATCCTTTAATCCAGCTTCACTCAGCTAGGAGTATATCATGTCCCAGAGGGTTTGTGCATCATTCCTTATGTCCGTAGTCGCATCCTGAAAGTAATGAAGAAAAAATGTCACTAATGTATCCCAGGGCATGCTGGTCAGTAAAATTGCAAATTTTTGTTTTGGAGATTTGCAACTAAGTTAAATAATGATAGAATAATCCTGTCTGTTGAAAACATCTCATCCTATAAAAACTATTTATTGTTTCATTGCCCATTTAATTTTCTAAATCACGTATTTAATCAATATGCACTATAATGGAGACAGCAATTGTTTGCCTAGCAAGATTTGGCTTTATTGATGACACTACACAGTGAATGATGGGAACATCCTCAATATATCTTGAAATACATGGTAGCATGTAGTAGGAAATCCTCCTTCAAAATGTCGAATCAGCTTGACCACGAGAGCCGCATCATGTGGGTGTTCTATAGAAAGATACCAGAAGGCAGGCAGGGTTGCTGAGTTTGAAAGGACAAGTCCCTTCTGCAGATGTGTGCCAGAATTAACATTGACTTCAATCTCCCTCGTTCTTGTGTTTGACAAGAGCTGAGAATGAGCTGGAGTCAGAGGACGCTGTAGGCCTAATCCAGACGTAGCTTGCCCAGGGTCACCAAGCACACAACAGATCTGTACCGTGCTTGCCCGTGGCTGGCTGCAGCCGTGGTAAGTTACCACCACAAATAATTGTGTGCCAGGGGCTGGACTGCCTTTCTTCACGGGATAAAATAACAAAGCTAGCAGAGCAGCAGAGGTCAGCTGAAGTGCAGAAGTGTGAGTGTGCACTCCTCCTTCCCATGGGAGGAAGGGATGTCCCTGGTCAAGTTGGGCTGGTCTCGCTCAAGGCTTCGTTACATGCTACAGAGCATCAGCCAGCCCAGAAATCCATCCAGCACCGCGGAAGGAACTGAACTGGGTGAGCATCTGGTCTGCAGCCCGCGCTGACAGCTTTGTGTCCCCGTTGTTAAGCTGTGGCTGTTTTCGATCATTGTGTAATCATGTAATGAGTGTGTGATGTTTTGCAGATGTAGAGCTCCAGTTACCAAGATCTTGGTGCATGTTACAAAGTCAGATGTTGGAAGGTGTCGTATTTGCCTCCAACTGTAAATTCTCAAAGTTTGGAGATAAGGAGTGGTTTTTGGTGTAGGTATTGATTTTGTTCACAATAAGATCTTTCCTGGTTGTTCCTACCCTAATGTCTTGTTTCCGTGTAACATACTCATCTGCTATTTAGATGTGGTGCATCTTTTTAAAAATGAACTTTTTGTAGGCATACATAAAGTGAAGAAGTTCATTTGCTCTCCGTGGGCTGCAGTGACAACAGCAGATGTGCTAAATTGCCCTCAGCCTTTCCACATGCTAATATTTCTCATCTTATAGCGTCCTTCTGCTCTCGTGGGTACTGGCTGAATGGCAGTGGTTTTACTTAAAGCCAATCCTGATGTTCATGCATCCAGTTCTGTGAAAGAAGACAAATAAAAGAGGCACAGAAATTAAAAGGAGCATGAAAGTGGTCCGAGCTGATTAAGCATGTACTGGCTTTGGCTGGAGGTGGAAAATTTAGCTAATTTTCTTCATAGTAGCCCATACAGTGCTGTGTTTTAGACTGGTCGTTTTAGCTATTGCTGACCAGCCCTTGCACAGCATCAGCGCTTTCTCTGTTTCTCACTTTGCCCCTCAGCGAGTAGGTTGGGGTAGGTAAGAGGCTGGGAGGGGGTGCAGCTGGGACAGCTGACCCCCACCGCCCAGAGGGATGGCCTCATACAGTGTCACACTCAGCAGTGAAAGTTGGGGAGAGTTTTTTCCAGGGTGAGCTGTTCCTTGGGGACTGGCTGAGCATGTGTCCGCTGGTGGTGAGCGATTGCTTTTTTCATCTGTCTGTTTCATCAGTTGTTAAACTTTGTCTCGACTCATGAGTTTACTCAGTTTTTGCCTTTCCAGCTCTCCCTTGTCCTGCTGGGGTGGCCCCCAACCACAAGCACTGTGATTTTTGAATGAGACTAGTGAGGACTCTCTTACGTTTCCTGCTCAATGGGCAGTATCCCCTTATGAATCACTCCCTGCGTTTTTTGTTCTCATGACTCTATTATTAGCTGTAGTATGTCAGGCTCAGCTTATGTTTTGACTGTAAGGTCAAGCTTAGCTAGCTCTTGGCCTCACACAGGCCTAGAATAAGGTCAAGTGTTTGCTGGCAGCAGACCATTGTGTGTGCATTCAGTTGAGTCAGATTCTGCAGATAGTCCAGGTGGAGAGGTTGAGGTGTTCTCCCAAGAGGGAGCTTTTATCCCCAGAGGAGAGGGTCATGCTTGTGCAATGACTCAGTCCGCTTTCTGGTCACAGTTCACTGAGTAGCAGGCTTCAATGGGAAGGTAAATTGTCTCAGACCAGGCAGACTCTGTATGCCTAGGATGGTCTTTCTGCGGGGAAATAAATAGGTTTCAGCTTCCTCAGGCTGAAGAGGCTGCACTTCATCGTGCTTTCCTGAACAAGTGATGTACCCACTGAGCTGTTGGGTAAGAGAAGTACTCCAGCCACAGAGAAGCAGAAGTACCTGTGGCTGTAATGTTTTGAAATGCCCAATTCTAGAAGTGAGTGAGCGTGTGCATGCCTCTTGGATGAGATGCTTCTACGGAGCTGTGAAGAGCAGTCAGTCCTGGCTGAATTGTAGCTACAACTGAGCACTGGGACTGTGCTGAGGTGCCGAAAGCTGCCCCAAACTCCAGGGTCCATGTTCATGTTTCTCGGTGTCAACTGAGAAGCGTTAAAACCAGGAGGATACGAGTTACGTGGGAACGTAATTTATAAGGTCCTTCTAATACACCTCGGCACGATGTCGCAGAAACTCACCTAACGAGTTACTGTTACCTGGCTCTTCCTTCACCTGTTTGTTAGGAAGTTTACACAGAAGTAAGAATTCGGTTTCCCGGTTCCAGATAACTGGTTAGGAAACTGAACAGGACTTACCAGCAAGAACAAGGAAATTGGTTTAAATATGGGGGTAAAAAATGAAAGAATAAGGTGGGAAAGAGAGCTTTGCCACAAAGTTTGTCTCAAATCGAACTAGAAAATATCAAACTTTGAAGTCAACCTTTCACAGATATATATTTATATTTGCTTGTAACTTCCCAGCTGGGGGAACATGAAACAGATCTTATTTTGTCTTACATTTTTGTAACAAAATGAATGCTTTTGTCAATATATTAAAAAACAAATCTTTTAACATGTCAGATTATTTTATTGAAAAATGTACATCTCAAATTCGTGATTTTAAATTTTCCATTTTTATGAGATTTGGCTTTATTGAAACACTTCTGTATTTGGATTAAATTATTTTAGGAACAGGGTCACTTCCTAGGCTTTGTGCAGTACTAGGGGTTTGAAATACTGGCACTGTTTAGGAAAAAGGAATGACCACTACCAGTGATTTTAGTCAACACTCTTTTCCCCCAGCAGTATTAGCCAATAAATGTATTAACTTTTATTTTACATATCTTTATCTGTAGCAAATAGAGAACTATTGTAGAATAAAAATAGGCTTGTTATATCTCCTTCAGCTTGTTGAGTTGGTGTCTTGTAGTAGTCACAACTTCAGTGTACAAGATGAAACTCTACAGTAGTGCGTTTTATCCAGTATGCTGTGGTTCAGTGTAATGCGACATACTGAAATTAGCTGCAGAAAACGAAGGCTCTGAAAAAACTTCCAAAAGCAAAGATATATACATACATACATAATTAACTAGAACTCCTGTGCATATTTAAAGGTGGAGTTTTGAACATATTTTTCAGTGGTAGTTGCTTTTTAGAGTTTTGTAGGCTTGTCTGTGAGGGCTGACTTTTGTATGTGAACCAGGCAAGGCAGTTTTGCACGTTAACTTTGCTTACTAAACAATTTGTTGTTCTTGCTCATCTAAGCATGCTCAAATGTTTTTGTATTGCTGTCACCAGGGATACATATGTGTGCAGGGGAGAGGAGGAACATTTGTTCTCAAGACTGCATTGACTAGAAATGAGTTAGATGGATTCAATTTTGTCTCTGTGTGTTGATGGAAGCTAAAAGCATGAGACATCTTTCTTCGCTGTCAAATTTAGGGAAAGCAAAAAGATATTCAAATGCCCATAGAGGTTTTCCCTTTGAGAGTCTGCTAGTAAATATCTGTTTACCAAACAGGCTGTTCTGTATTGTCACAGGGTCAACAAATGCAAGAGCAGTCTCGCTTTCTTACAGCAGTGTAGGTACTGATGAGCTCCTCCCCCCCAACAACTCCTTTTTGGCTTAACTTTCTGCTTTTGGCTTCTGTTCCTTCATTCTTTACTCCATCCCATTCCCCTGTTTCAACAGCTTAAAATAAGTCAATATATTACCTTGTGCCTTGCAAGCAGGTTGTTAGTTAATGCACAGTTTTCTCAATGTATCCTGTACACGTGATACCTGGGACGCACCGCTGTATGACAATTTAAATGTTCACAGAAATAGCTGCTTTTTCCTGATGCTGAGCAGGAATTTCATTATGCAAACCAACCGCTTATACCAATCCTGAATATTTTTACTGTTTGTGTCAGTACTGCTGCTTTCTTTCACAATTTCTCTTCATTGCCTTTTGCAATAGGACTTATTGTATTTCTGTTTCCTCCGCTGACACAAAGCAAGAATGAGCATAATAGCGATAGAAAGTGATGTTAGTGTTTTAACCAGTCAGTGCCGAAGAGGTAATCTGAAGCCTTGGAGGCACTGTTGTCTGACCGTTTTATTTTTACAAATCTGAAAAGCACAGACTTAATGGATGAATGAGGATACTTCCAGAAACAGTATGGGCCAGGCAAGGATTAGTCTCTCCACAGCTGATGAAAATATTCTTTGCTCTAGAAAGCTTACTCGGGAATCTGGGTGCGGGTGCAAGTGCACGTGGACTGTTGAACCAGGTGCTTGTTCTGCAGTGCGTTGGTCTCCTGGTGAAAGCCCCGGGTGACAAAAGGAACGATATGTGTTTTAAGAGCAATGACTGAAAGACTTGGAGCCAAGCCGATGAAGCAAAAAGCAAAATCCCTGTCTTCAGCCGTCCTCAGGAACTGGAAACGGACTGGTGCCTGGAGGTACAGTTTGTTGGTGTGTATCTGGTGGAGAGGAGGAGACACAAGGAAAGGATTAACAGACAGACCTGGAGCATGGTTGCGTTGCTCAAGTTGTGGTGGTAAATTTAAAATGCAATTCTAATAAAAAATAAATAAATTTCGGGCAGCTCATCTAAAAATGTAAAGGAAAGAGTCTAGAAAACGGAGAAGAAAGGCAGAGGGGACTGTGCATCTCTGGACCATGTGAGAAGAAAGATGTTGCTGAGGTTTCCCATGAGCTGGCAGACTGTTTCTTTGTCAACTCAGTAAATGTTTCTAAGATCCCAAGTAGCAAAATAATTGCTTGTAGTGAAAAAAATTAGAGGAGCTTTGGATGTGAGGCATGACTGGTGGAAGCTGCTGATGGGAAAGGCAGCGTGAGGCATGGCTTGCAGGCTGAGATGATTCGCACCAGCAGGTCAGCGCAGCCTCCATCAGGCCCTGCTGTCTGGAAGACTTAAGCCTCAAACTGTGGATGGTGGCTACTGGAGTGAAGGAAAAGTAACCAGCTGGCTGAACAGTTGCTCCCCCCAGGGGGAAAGACTCTGAAATTTGATGGCTTTCGTATACTTCAGGAATTAATTCTTGTTATTCTGTTTACTCACCTCATTTTCTCCTCTTTAAGGAAAATGTTAGACTGTTTTACTTAAATTTGTAGATGGGCAGAAACAGTTGTTTTGAGTATAAATTCCCCAGGTGTCTGCACAGGTCTTCAAGCAAGTGTTTATCTAAGAAGTCCCTTGAATTTGAACGCAGCTGTGTACCTGTTAGCTGAATTGTGGCAAGAAGGTTATGCAGAGCAGCAGCTAGGATGTTGGGTTAGCCGAAGCAGAAAGAACCTGAGGTTCAACAAGGTGTTGCATCAAGGTGTTGCACTTGGGCTGGGGCAATCCCAGGTACTTGTGTAGCTTCCTTAAAGCTGATGGTGCCATCTGTAGTAGGGAAAAGCAATTGTCTTTCCCTTTTTGTTTGACTAACCTTCCTTAGGCTTGCGGAGTTATTACTTCTTTCACGACAGAGAGGATCATACACAATGTAGAGACAGATAGACGCGTACATATTGACACAGACTGTTCTTGAGCATCACTGGACTGGCTTTGTTGCATCTGTTCTTTCCATCCTGTCCCTTCCACTTACCCTGTCATACCTGTTACTTGGAGTCTTAACGTTCAGTGCAGTCAACACTTGTGCCTCGCTCCTGAGGCCAAGAGAGTTACACAAGAGTCACCACTACCTCAAACTCCACTCGGCTGGAGGTAGGAATGGCTTTGTTCTCTGCTGGTGTTATTTTGAGATCAAATAGAATATGTTGCTCTGTAAATACAGTGCTTTCTAGAAATGAAAATCTTGGGCCATTCCTAACTCCCTACAATGGCATCTTGTTCTTCAAGATCTCTTGGTTAAAAATATGTACACTTACATATTTTTATGATGCAAAGTGGTGCTGTCGTGTCTGAGATACACTAGATGTGTTGTGTGCATGTGGTATATGAAGTAGAAATGTCCAATTGGGAAAAGAAGATATGCCCAGGAAACTCTAAATATATGACAGCCCCTCCTGAAGTGTGACGGGAGGCTTTAAGGTTGCTGAATAAATCAGTAAAAAATAGAGGGCAAAAGCAACTCAATCCATAGCTTGCTTTTTGTATTGAGTGTGTAGAAGAGGAGGGAATTAGCATATCAGTACCCGAGGAATTAAAATCACAGACTCACAGAATGGTTTGGGTGGGAAAGGACCTTAAAGACTATCTAGTTCCAACCCCCCTNACTGGAAGGCTGCTATTAAGTCTCCTCGGAGCCTTCTCTTCTCCAGGCTGAACAACCCCAACTCTCTCAGCCTGTCCTCATAGGGGAGGTGCTCCAGCCCTCTGACCATCTTTGTCATTGAACATGAACTGGCTCAATCCTGTCTGTTGATGTTACAGAAAAGGGATAGAGAGGGTTTGGAGTTTTATTTTGTTGGTTTTTTTGTTTGGTTTTGGGTTTTTCTTGTTGTTCTTAATGTTTTTCATTTTATAAAAACATTTCCCAGATTGTTAGCTGAAAAACTTGAGGACTTACACATTTCATGTTCTGAGTAAAGGCTTAAATATATGTTACTCTGTGACATTTTAGAGCATTAATTTAATTTCCGTTGCTTTTTTTCATTCCTAGTGACGTCCATGTTCTTACTGCAGCCCACTCCTTGGACCACCTCCTTGCTGTCCTGAATAGCTGATTTGTTATGTTGCATGCAAAAGTAAGAAGCTTCTCAAAAGGAGTCAGAATTACATTTTGAGTAATTTGGGGCATTTCTGGATGGAAAGTTAGTCCGATATTTTATATCTGAGTCATGGATCTAATAGGGTTTGTCAGGTGTTTAGCTCTTAGTCTTACAGTAGTGGTTTTTAAGTGGTGTTTGGATTAAAATTGCATGCAACAAAATTTGATATTGCATCAGAATGCCATAAATGAGCCTCATCTTTTTTTTTTCCTTGAGACCCCAAACATTAAAACTGGATACCACCGCACTATTAGAGCTGTGGTTATAAATCCAGCCAATGCCCGTACTATGTAGTGATTAACTAGTTCTGCAGCTGCATAGATCTCTGCTGATAGCTGTAGCCTGCAAGGTGAAGTGATTGCTCATAACTACTGAGCAGATATCCCCATACATCACTGCATGAAGACATCAATCCTTTGCAAGGTTAAAAGGACATTTCTCAAAAGCAGATGTTGCTGCAGCTCACAAAGGAAACAACACAAGCAGGTTTTCGTTCTTGGACAGTTTTGTTGCTGTTAGAACTGCTCAAGTTCAGGAGGATAAGCATTTTAAGCATCCTAGCTAGCAGAAAAAAATACATGGCATAGTTGCAGGATACATCATCTTCTCGGCTTATCTTCTAATTTCCTGACTTTTCAACAGCAGAAAGCTGTGTTTGATGGAACATGCAAACGTGTCTGCTGCTTCCTTCTACTTTTCTTCTTTTGGTCTAACTCTCTGTTTCAAATGGAAGTGAAATATCTTTCTTGCTGTGTATATATCCCTTATTTTTTTTTTTCAGGTCAAATTGTACTGCAAAATGCATGAATGTAGTCGTCTTGTAAATGCTTTTCGGATATCACAGGTGCAAGTTCAAGGAGTTTGTTTCCAGTTCTACTGGTGATGTAAGTGCTTGGCTGTGGATTAGATCACTTTTGGGGCTGTTTTCTGTTATTGAAACTTAATGCATATGAAGTGTTCATTATTACATGAGCTACTGTCGCATCCATCCTTACCAGGAAGGAAAACTGACTTCATCAATGAGACAAGTATATCTGAATGTGCATTCAGTTTCCAGTATTGCCCAAAGTATTTATGTGTGATTTTGGGTGAAGGAAACATTCGTATTCACTTTGAAGCAGCAGTTTATATTTCTGTCTCAGAGCTATTTGGGGAGAACAAATCCATTAATATATGTAAGAAGTTCAGAAACTGCACTGACAAGATAATAAAAATCTAGAGAAACAGCAAAAAGTTATCTGAATTAAATAAATTGTAAAGTTACAGGATTTGGTCCCTTCTTTCCTCTCTTCTGCTTTTGTTTGTGTAATTCTCTATTGTCTAGATAAATTCTCTAGTGTCAAAACAGAACCTGGCATTACCATAATATCGAGGAGAAAAGCACATCAAACAAAAGTAAGCAATTTTGTTCATAGTGTTGTAATAACATACTCCAATCACCTTTAGGGGATTCAGTTCCTTCACACCCAAAGAATATACTGCTTCCTACCCAGGATCGCATAATGCACTCTATAGATGCATGAGGAACTTTCCTAGAGTGTTAAAGAAAGGTATTTATTATTTTGACTTAAAATCAAATTAAACACAGTCCCTTTTGGAACATCAGTATTTGTCAGACAGTTTTTCTGTCCCTAGTGATCTTAATGGAGTATCGGGAACTCTTAAAACTCCCCAAGTCTCTGTTCAGCTTCATTTGCAGGTGATTATTTTTTACATAGGGAAAAATGTTATCCTTTAAAATTATCCAGTGTACCCCGAAGTGCTTGGGATGAGATCTCATTACACCTTAAGGAGAAACTGAAAATTCTGACCAAGGTAAAGATTTTCAATGATGCTTTTGGTTTTGCTCAGGGAAGACTCTTTTGAGGAGGATGAAATAGATGGAAAATTACAAGGAAGAAGTTCCTGTGAACTTCTACCTAATACCTAATAAGGTATGCGGGAACATCTATAGCTTTAATGATATCAGCATTTTGCTTTTCTTCTAGCTGATTGTAACCTGGCATGAGATTCTGTACTGCGGACATACGGCAGAATAGCTACAGGTGAAAGCGCATTTCAGTATTTTGAAAGTAAAAATGGTTTCCAGGATTTATGGTTACCTTAAAGAAATCAATCACAAAATTGATGTGTGCAGAAATTGTAGCATGAACTCTAAAATGGCAAAAGAGCAAATCAAGTGTTAAAGGTCTGAGTTTTTGATAAAACGTTCACGTGCTTAATTTTGCTATAGAATAACAATATGCTTTCAATTAAGACATTTTGCTATAAGTAATCTGAGATTACATTAAACTGGTTTCTAAAATGGATCATCATCTTTTTCTGATGACACTTGTTGTGAGAGGGATGAAGAAATGTTTTCCTTGCCTGCTGACTCTACCTGGCACATTCTCTGGTGATGAGGTGGCTGAGATTGAGAATGTCTTTCAGGAAAATCTCATAAGCAGTCACGCCTGGTCCATATCTGTCTTCCCACTTTGATTTTCTAAAAGCGTGTTATATTCTTGTGGGTGGCTGGATGTGGAATGTGGACTGTCCTTCTGACCCACCCTGATGCTCCAGAGCATCTTTTCAGTTGGTGATGCAAACTCCCGTCTGGAATTCCGGGGGCTCCAGGTCTGCACTCTGTGTTACTGCTCATCACTATTGTCTTCACCAAAATGATTAATCAGCTTTTCCCAAGAAAATTGCCAAGATACAGGTTTGGTTTTGTTTTTACTTGAAGTCTGTAATGCTCTGTATAATGAGCCACATCAATAATTATTTGTCACTAGTATAATAGCTATGGAGCCTTCCATTAGAGAACTGTCACCCTATAGATGGGAACCATGTCAAATTAACTGCAGATGACCTGAGTATTTTCCACAATAATTAATCTGTTGACTCAGCCAAGTAGCTTACCAAATGCTGTTCAGGTTTCTTCTCTAACATGTTGAATTCTGGAGGTTTCAAGCTTATAATTTGGCATTTGCATCTTCGGTTGCTTTTGCCTCACCGTTGTTCCTATTGTGCAGCTGCGTTGCAGCGCAGTGAGAGGCTGTTTTAGCTTCTGATCTGCACACAGGTTGTAGGCTCCATTGATACTCCATTTGTTATTAGGTGTGTTGGGATGCCAATAAGTTAAAATATAATTCACTGTTGACCTGATTAGGCATTCTGGGGATTAGAGATGTTTATGAATCAGATGGCCTGTACAGAGATTATTTTAGAGACTGGTGTTTGCTTATTTTTTAATCTGTTCTGTACATTGCAAGCTGAAATCCCAAAGGTTGAACCAGGTTATGAAGGGATGTAGCAAAATATATAATTTATTTTCTGTGAAACTTACAATGTACTGTTGATTAAAAAAACCTCAAAACCTCATGGCATAGAAAGTTCATTGTGAGGATTTTGTGGGAGGAGCATGGCAGAGAGCTTAAAACACTGGATTTTGTCATTATCTCTTCCTCCTTGTAAGCTCTCTAATACTTCCCAATCCCTGCCACTGAGTGACCTTTGCTTAGAGAGCTGGACGGCAGCCCTTGGCAGAGCCTTACCCAGGACACAGTAATGGCAGCTGAAAATCACCCGTACCAGGCAAAGTAAAAAGAGGGCGGATGAGGGAGAAGAAATCAGATATTTCATTTTTTTCTCCTCCCTTTTTGTTTGCTTTCAGGCTGAAAAAATTAGGTTTTAGGTTTGTTAAAATATAAAGGCAGAAAACATGGACCTAATTTTTAAAATTATTAAAGAATTTTTAAGACCGAATGTGGTCTTGGCATATTTTCAGACAGACTTTTCCCACTGTTCTGTAAACCTGTGCCAAATGCATATGGGCAGCACAGAGGTAGTGACATTTGGGCTAGTCCTAAAATTAGAAAGAATCCTGATCTGGGGCTTGACTTTGTCTTTTTTTTTTTTTTTTTTTAACTTAAGAACCTCCATTTCAAAAGTAGACGAATTTGTTTTCCCTTCCATGAAAGCTGTTGCTCAGTTTTTCTGAAAACTGAGTGCCTGTACAGGGGGAACACGTTTATTTTTTTCAAAGGGTGGGGAAGAGGTTCCCAACTTTAGTGAATTTCAGTGACAAACAGACATTTTGTTTACTGGTTTTTTAAATTCTTCTTTAAGACTTCAACTTAAAGCATTTTAACTTTGTTTCTTGATCTTAATTTTTAGAAGGCTTTATAAATACTTTTTCATAAGATTTTATGTGGTTATTCAAGTAAAACTTTTCACAATCAACTGCATAGTCCCAGTGTAGATAGCAGATAAGGAACAGAGCTTCCTGTATAGAACCAGTAAAACAGGGGCAATAGTCAGTATACGTTGGCTGTTGCTGACGGTATGTCACACTGTGTATTAAGTTTGCTTAACATTTTAATTTTCACAGTCACGAAACTGAAAAGCAAAGGAAAAATACATTTGACACTGCTCTTATCATTGTCGGTCGTATCTGCTTCTCAGTACAGCATCTTGTTGTGGATGTAAAGTTCACTAAGCCTTAGATCAGCTTTGGGGAGAAATGGGCTAAGGAATACATACAGAAAATACCTGTTGTATACAGACAGATATGCACATGAGTTCTAAGAAGCTAGATATGTTTGTTAAATTGATATGCAGCTCCTGAACTTACAAATCTGTTATTAATTAGGTGGATGTAGATGGATGTTGAAACATACTGTAGTTAAGACTTTGATCCATGAGCGAAAACATTTTTTATTAAAAAATAAGAATATTTAGTGGTCTAAACTCTTGCTTCTATTTGCTAACAGTGGTTTAGAGGAAGAGTGGTATGCAACTATTATGATGTTGAAAATTAGTATGAAGAGATTTAGGTAAATATCAGATGTTTGAAGTGGGATTTAAGTCCTTAAAAGAGAAAACTAATCCACATCAAGAACCGCATAGAACATTCTCAATGATGGGTTCTGCTGAGATTGAGGTGGGGTATAGGAGTGCTCTTGGTGAGAGGGATCGTATCCAGCTCCTACCCCAACCCCAATTTAGGCAAGGAGCACCTCATGTGTTCTCACTCCGGGCAGACCCAGAGAGAGTTATGTGATCACTTAATGTTACCCAGCCGAGAAGATCTGGTCATCTAGGTTCCCCTATAGCAACATCTGACCACTCTTGGATAAGTATTTCTGAATCAGAGGATGAGTCATCCTCTGAGATGATAATCTTCCCTCATTGACTGGGGGGAGATACTAAATGACTGACTGACATCCTCGGTTTGGTTGCTTAAAAACAGGGGAAAACAGCTTTACCCTTAGGACTAGCATGAGTTGCATAAATTAAAATAGCCCCTGAAGCTGCTCTGTCTCAAAACAGAGTTCAGGGTATTGTAATTCCAAAACACAGCAGAGGAGTCAGGGTTGGTTGTTTCCTAATGCTGTCTGATGAAAACAAGACTATTAGAGTTTGAAATCTATTTTCTGTGAGTAAGCGTTGCCCTACTGGGAAAAGACATACTTTAGATTCTCGTAATGAAGCCTTTCACCATTTTAGCCAAATGGGCAATGAGTCAGCATTCACAGAAAACACTGATCGAGGAATATGAGGATGTTTAGAAGCCAGATTTGAGACTAAAGCAATAGGATAGTAATTCTGCAGTTCCCCCTCCTGGAACCGGTTACAGGTGCATGGGGACACTCACATACACCCCTGGAATCAAAAATGGACTGGATATACGTGGAGAACTGACAATTTTTTCCCCCTGGAAAATCAATTTAACTTTGCAGTCTTCATTAAACATGACATATTTTCTCTCTAACATTTTGTTCAAAGGACAGCATCTTATAGGTTTGTGGCAGAAGATGGAAGCAGAAATCGAAATGCAGTCTTTGGAAAGTATCTGGAAAAGTGCTAAACGACTTCAAAAGTATTGTGGCCATGAATCCAAATGTGTTTGACACTAATTAGGTAACCTGTTTTTTTTCAATACCAAACAATTATTGTTTTTAATCAAAACTTTCTGCTTGTATCCTTATGCCAGATTTTCGTTCATATGAATAAGACTACTGGGGGTGATTTCATTGCAGAGACCTCTTTAGTATTCACAGGATAATTTATGTTGGAAGGGATAAACAAGGGTTAGTCTGTATCAGGTTGCTTGATGCTCTGTCCAGTTGAGCGCAGAATATCTCCAAGGATGGAAATAACACCTCTGTTCTGGGCTTCTGTTCAGTGTCTGAGCACCGTCACAGTTAAAAAGTTTTTAACTGAAACCTGATTGTAATTTTCCATGTTGCAGTTTGTAGGTGTTGTCTCTTCTTTGCACTTTGGAGAGGAGTGCGGCTCCGTCCATCTTCACCTATACCTCCTCTTAGGGTTTATTTGAAGAGGAAGGTAAGGTACACACACATGCCTCACCCTCATACCCGTAGCAGTTTCTTTTTCAGACTGAGCAAACCCAATTCTGTCAGCCCCTTCTTGCATATAGTATGCTGCAGCCTCCTAGTCATGTCGGCTGTCCTCTGGGCAGTCCTCTGCAGCTGGACCTGCTACAGTATGCCAGTGACTTTCTTGATTGGAAAGCCCAAAAATGGGCACAGTCTCACAGCTGCTGAATTGAGGGGAAGTTCCTTAACCTGCTGGCTGTATTCTTGCCAAGGTAGTACAGCACATGGTTAGCCTTCCTTGCTGCAAGCCCATGCTATAGACCCATGCTCAACTTTTTGTCCACTAAGACACCTAGGTCCCCAGCCAGACATCCTCAGACTGTTCTGTTGCTTCCAGATGCAGGATTTTGCGTTTGCCATTGTTGAACTTCATAAGGTTTCTGGAGGGCCATTTTTTCAGCATGCAGGGATAGTCAGGGTCTCTGAAAGGCAGCCAGTGTCTTGGCTGCTCCCCCCCATTTGGTGTCATTCACAAACTTGCTGAGGGTGTTTGCTTGATCTTGAAAGAGGTGATTTTGGTAAGAATTGCAGTTAGGCTTAGTATGATTCTGAGAAAATGAAAGTCTCTAGATAGCTCGTATTTGCTCTGATGTGACAAACTTTAATCTTTGCTTCAAGGCTTCAGCCTGGAAAGAATGACATCGATTCTCTGTAGAGTCGTATGATTGAAGCAGCAGTTACATGATGAGGTTTGGGTGAGAGAATTATGGAAATACGCAATAGAAATATTACTGTTGGCATCAAGAAAGTATGAATAGGAATGTTTGGCTGTGAAAGCACCAGAGGAAATGGTGAAAGAAGAGGTAAAAGAATTGCACTTGTTGATTGCGTCTAAGTCAGTATTTTAATAACATCATAGCACATCTGTGTGCAATTTCTCCATAACATTCAGTTTAGGGAAACAAAAGGAAGCCTAAACCAAAGGACAAGCTATAGGTAACAAAGGTGACATGTGAATACATGTTGTTTAATGAGTCACAGAGGTGACACAGGATTAAAAGTTTGCAGTCACTGTCAAGGATAAGCTGTATAAAAGTTACATCCAAAAGCCAGAGTGTTACCAGCCTATGGGGGACCCAGAAGACACAATAAGGATTCAGCAGCCATTGATATTGCTTGATCTCTGCATTCAACACTAGTTATCTTGCAGGGACTACTTGGATACATGAATTTTTGTTCATGTGAGCATTTGACTATGAAAGAATGAGTGTGTACCCTAACTGAGAGAAGGGGCATTTGTTCAGTGAAGAAAGAAAAGAAGGTAACAAAATTTGTCTCTTTGTAGTTTTGAGTTCCCAAGCTACCCAAAATATATTGTTGAGAAACTCAGAAGTAGTTGTTTTTTTGTTTTTGGTTTTTTTGTTGTTGTTGTTGCTGTTGTTGTTGTTTGTAATAACCCTGTTTAGGAACTATCAAAACCCAGAGCTTGCACTTGGTCCCCCAAGGGCTGCATATTCCGGATTGTTTGGCAGCTCTGTTACTTGCCTGTCTAAAGTCAGCAACACGACAGACTAATTGTCTGAAATCTTTGTTTTGAAAGGCTCTCACCTTAACAAAAACTCCCACTGTGATTCCAGGACACGCAGATGCAATAATTTTCCAGGAAGTTTTTGCACCTGGTTAGCTGTCGCTGTGTTGACAAAAGAGAACGGGGGTGAAGGCTGCTCCTGTGCATTTCTGTGGCTGCTTGTTCTTTCTATTCTTACCACACAACTAACAGCAAACAAGCCCTGATAGGTGTTATTTCTTGATAGTGTAGATGAGCGTTGCTGAATGTGATTGTAGCATAAAGCACATCCATGGAAAACTTAAAACTTGCCCCAATAACTTCTTTAGAAAGATTCTCCTCTTTCTGATATGCAATGCTGACTGCTTCTCTGTATCGAGTAGTGCCCTTCATATTAAAATGTTTCTGCATCCCTTGATGTCTGCTTTGGAGATCCATTCAAACATTTGATGAACACTCAATTTCATAACACTTGATTTTTAGCTACAGGTAAAAAGAGTAATCTTGCAAACCAGTTTAAGTCAGAGCTTTCAATGGGAAAACCCCCTGACCAGTCTCCTTTAAAGTACTTTCCAAAAGCACGCTTTCATTGTTGAAAGAATTAATCTGACAGTTTTGGACAAAGTTGTAAATGTGTTCCAACAAAAGATTCTGGAAAAGAAAGCAGTTGTAAAGTGTATAAATACATCTGCTTCCAAACCGTAAAATTATAGTGAACCAGCAGCGGATCCTTGCCCACTCCTCTGGGCAGTCTGGCAAGAACCACGGCCAAATGGAGAGTTCTCGGACAAACAGAAGGTTTGAGTTATGTGCGACTGACACAACAGGTAAGAAGTGACGAAAATTTTCTGGTATGGTGCAATGAGAGGAGGAAAAGAAGCCTATCCCAAGAATAGGGAAGCAGTACATAATAACTGTATTTATTGCTTTTACAAGAAAATGGGCTTCATTGCACTACGTCCAGGACCTAATGACTGTGATCTTTCTTTAATAGGAGTTTTCCTTCAAACTATTTGGTAAAGAAAGTCAGAGAGCTCAGGTTAGTGCATATGAATCTCATGCTTATATTGTTTGAAATATGTTTTGTTTTATTTTATTTTTCTGATTGAGAATCCACATTTGTCCGTTGATCTGAGGTAGGTCTATTTTTCCTTACGGTGAGGATTCTCAGAAAATACCTGTGGCCTTTTGTCCTGGGTTCAGCTGAGGCAGAGCTAACTTTCTCCATAACAGCTAGTAGGAGGCTGTGTTTTGGACTTGTCTTAAGAAGAAAACTGCTAACAGTCGTGTTTACAGGAGTTGCCAGGACAGTCAAGGCCAAGTTTTCATCTTCGCTGCTGTGCCAGTGTCTGCAGGTGCAGGAGGAGCTGGGAGGGAGCACAGCCCCAGTTACTAGCCTGGGATTTGCGCTTAGGTTCAGGACTGGGACTCAAAGTGGCCGATAATCTATCCCATAACATTCACATCATGCCCAGTATATAGGTGCGGGCCCTCTGGAAGCTCAGCCTTCTTTGTTCCGGATCCCTTCTTGCTCTGGGTTAGCTCCCTTTCCAGGTTGTTTCTCTCAGGGTGGTCCCGCTCTCTGGGTCCGTCCGCTCCCTCAGTCCGCTCTTGCTCTGGGATGCTTGGGCTGCTCTCTGTTCTGAGAGGGCAGTTTTGGGACCCTCTCTGCTCTGTGATTGTCAGCTGGGAACGGGCTGAGTCTTGGTCGTTGTGTGGTGACCAGTATCACTGTGTGTCACTCATTTGTATATTTGTATTTATAATATTATTTTCAATATTATTGTGGTTTAGTTATTAAATTGTTCTTATCTCAAGAGTCTTCTTCTCCCTTTACCGCTTTAGTTCTCTCCCTCATCCCTGGGAAGTGGGTGGAGTAAGAGAGTGGTTGTGACCTTTCCAACCTGAACTATATGATTCTAAAAATAATTTTTAGAAAAGGCTTTATTAGGAGGAAAAGTTTAATAGTTGACTTTAAAACAAAAGAATAGGTAAGAAAACCAAACCATTTATAAATAACTTCCCTCTGTCCTGTCTCCCAAGTCTGGACCTGACTGGGAGGTTTTGCAGTGAAGCCTGTGTGTTCCTTGGTGTGTAGCCCACCAGGAAGGACCTGGTTGTGTGTTTCTTTCCTGTTCCTCTCAGAAACACCTTAGTTTCTTTACAACGCTGAGGGCTTTTTCCATCCTTGGTCTCATTCTCTGCCTCTTTCCGTCTCACACTCTGCGTGCCTCATCCCCATCTAAAAAGCTTTTATCCCTCAGCATGCTCTGTAGAGCAGGAGTAATCTGCTCCTCCTTCCAGAGGGTTCTCCGTGGTTCTGCCAGTCCCATTTTGAGCAGGTGTTGGTTTCAAGCTGAGAAGCAGAACAGATGCTGTCCATTGTATTGATCCCTCACTGGCGTTTCTATACTCTAAAAGACAGATGTCTTAATTCAATTTTGCACTTTTTCCATATGTAGAAAGCCTTAACAGGCCTTTGTAGCATTTGTTAGAATGCACAAGATACAGCTCGTTATGTATCATAAGTGCGTTAACAGATCTCCAAATGTCACAAGAGGTGCAGGGGAAAGCCTTGACGCTAAGTGCAGTGTGGCAATACAGATGGCCTCGTCCCTAGAAGGGTGTGACATGGATTGGGCTGTTTCATTGTCTCTTATCTTTTACCTTATGTACATCTAAGGTTTCTTTTTCAAGTTGCTTCAAAATGTTCTCCCTGTCTCAGCTGGCGGGTGAATACGATTTTGACTGCGAGGGATGGGGGCTGGGAATAGGGAAAAGCATTTCTGTGCAAAATGTCTTTCGTTGTGGCTGTTTCTGACTGGACAGAGCAATCTGGATGATCCCAGTAGACGTTTTTGGACTCTGATCAAACTTCTGCACCTGATATTTGCTATAAAACATCAACGTAGTTTTAACTACATGCACAAATGAGTGTCTGTAATAGTGATGCATGTGTAATAACAACGGGGTTGTTTGAATGGAGATTTAATGTGGCTGAGAGATTTAACCTTGCCTTACAGACAGCTTTCAGAGGGTCTAGGGTAATGGTGCTTGTAAAAGCTTCTGGACAGTAATGGACACACTGGGCAAGAACATAACTAGCTGTAGGAAAGTAATGTAATTCCATCTCCTGCTTAGCTGTTGTATTTGCTTAAATGGATAATTTTTGTCAAAGGCTGTAACTGCTGGCAACAGAAATCAAGCAGATTCTGGGGAATCCTGCACCACCCCAAAATGGATATTTAAAGTCGGTGACAAGCAGTCTTTCAAAGTTAAAGAAAGCAGAGATTGTTGTAGAGCCAGCCTCAGATTAGATATTATTTGTTAGGTTTAACATTTTGATTGCTCCTGAATAATCAGCTCTTGAGAAACTGTATAATGCATTCTGTTAGGAGTCCTTTATTTGGCACTGGTTTTCATAACATAATATAATTGATGGGCTCCTGTGTCAGAAGTCAGTAGGCAGCCAAATGAACAATATGTCCATCTGTCTGTTCAGGAGTAGTGTAATGCTCAGAAATATTGATCCCCTGTGTCAGCTGAAGCCATAATGAGGATAACACCAAATGAACCAAAAGCTGCTTCACCATGTCTCGTCTATTACCCAAAGAAATGTAAAGTTAGTAACATATTGACCTTGTTGTGACATGCTAAAAATTACTGCTGCTGGTGCAGCTTAGTGTTTTCAAATGGATGCTCTTCATGGGAAAAAAAATAAAAGAAAATACTTAGCTTTTCCACCACTGGTTTATTTTTTATTCCTCTCCCCACCGATTTAAATGTGAATACTCAGCAATAAGGCATCATCATCTTAACAGAGGATGACAAAAGGATGTTGTTGGACAAAATTTTGCTATTATGAAGAATTTTTCAGCTTTTGTTTGTCACCTCTCCTCTTACCTCTCTCTCCTCCTGTGCTTAACTCCAGAATTAGGTGAATACTTCACCTATGGCAGTGTTTTAGGCTTAGTGCAGGAGACTAAAAAATAATGCAATGCCAATCATCTGAGTTCACTGCTCACTCTGAACATCTCTCCCACTGATGGAAATCTCCATTCACATTGAAATTCTGTTCAGTTATGGAGAGGTTATTCTGTGCTAATTATGAATTAAAAAAAAAAATCAAGCTGGAGATGATAATGTAGAATGATTGATTAAAAGTTAAAAAGATTAAAAGACTCTCCATGAAATAAGTACATTAAAAAATTAAAATATACCATCATCTGTATTTTTACTGTGCCAAAAGAACATATAATAAAACTAGTAAAATGTAATTTAATGTATTTTTTTTAAAACGGCAGGTACCTTCCAAGAAAATAAGTACGTGAATAAGCTGGTAATGGACATTATTCTCGACACATTGCGTTGATTATATGAGTGCTATTTGGAGTCTTGCATTAATACTGAACGGTGCAAAGGGTCTTTAATTGTGCCTTCTCTGGTAAAGAAAAGAATGGCCTTTGAGGACCAGCATTTATGCTCTTCATCGGCGTGTCATTTTGTTCCTGCCAACTAGCACTCTTCCAGCTGCTGCCTGGGCATGGTTCTTGTGAGGGTTATTTCCAGAGGGAAGCTGGGCTGTGGCTGCTGGGGGATGTTTTGAGCAGAGGACAGTGCAGCCCGGGAGGTACAAACTGAGCTGAGCTGTGCTGCTTCGTTCCTAAGGCAAGGGGAGTCCCTGGCTTGTTGTATTTAGTAGTGTAGCAAAAACCTTTGTGTGTCACAAAATATTCTCTCTAAGCCTTTTAAAACCTTCTTGAAATTAAATAGTAAAGATCTTTCTTTGCATTTTTCTTATTTAAACATTTACTAAGCTGTTATCAGGAAGATTAAGTAGCACCACTAAGACAGTATTCAGATTTCAAAAGCTTTGTGACTTTGAACTATATATTTTGGTTTTAAACTTGACTTGGGTTGAAGCTGATTTGATAAAAATATCCAAAGCTGATTTTATAAAAGTTTCCTTATCTGATTCTTTAAGACTCTTGATTCTCAGCTGTCATTAACCCTTTTCCCCATGTCCTCATGTATCCCCGTCTCTATCAAAAGCCACCTCCAGTGCCTCATTGTGTCTGTGCCAGGCCCTACAAACAGTTCTGAGAATTCTAAAACCAGTGAGGTGGGCAGCATAAATCGAAGTTTACACTCAGACCACAGAGCTGTTCATGAAGTTTCTTCCTTTTTAGCTTAATATTTGCACTGAGACACGAGCCGTTACCATTTTCAGAGGTGGCTGACCTCTCCCACGAACTGGCCGAGGTTGTAAACCCTCCCTGAATGAAAGTTCAGAAAGCTGCCTATGAGGTTGCACAGCTAGGAACAGTTTCTCTTTTTAATACCATTAACAAAAAAAATGCAGAGCCAAGCTGGCACACACCATTACCTTCCAATGTGAAGTAACTAGTCAGTAGAGTCTGAGAATATCCCTCATCTCCTCCGCGGCTCACTGAACTTGGAAGTCAAGATTGTTCTGCTGCAAATACTGGACCAATGGAACAGGTTAAATTCTTCCTACCTTGTTGGCTTTTTATTAGGTCTTTTGATTCTGCTTATCCCTTTAGCACTCTCAATTTCTGGCAGATTTCCAGTGGTGGGTTTTCAGCTGGCTGTGTTTGCATGGAGCTGAATTGCTAGAACAAGCTCTGAGTGATATAAATGTGCTGTCTGGAGGCTAGTCTCAAGTCAATCTGAAAGAATAGCTTGGATACGGCTATTATTGGTGTCAGAATTTTATCTGAATTGTTTAATACTTTTATACCCACAAGTGCATAGTTAGCTCTGAGTTTTAGATTTTCAAAACTTTTTTTCTTTTAAACCGGAAAACTGGACAATGAAAGTCTTTGTGTTATATTTGCATATGTAATTCTGTTTCTGTAGTGGGATGTCCAAAGAATCCAATTGTGTGATACCAAAAGTAGTGAAACAGAGAATGACTGAGTGATTGCAGCCTGTTCTGAGCTCCAGTTTGAGAAAAGTTGATCTATACTGTGCTTTGTAGCTAAACTTTGGAATAAAAGGTTTTACAGTAGCTTCTTGATAAGAATCTCATCAGTGTATGTGCATGTGTTGTTCTCTTATTTTTTTTCAGAAAGAACACGTGTATCAAACTGAGCCTTGCATATTAAGCTGTTGGGCAGTCTGTTGCCCAGTTTGTGTTTTACTGCAAAAATCTGAATCAACCAGCTTAGGCTTGTGTAGAGAGAATGGGTGTTGGAACAGGACTGTTATACCATTGCTTGAAATGGAACATAAACTTCATAACTGCAAGGAAGCAGGCTTTAATCCTGCATCCATACTGTGTGCATGCTTTGCTTTGTTAATGTCTACCAATAAGGTTTTCTGTTGCAAGAATTATTGTGATAGTTGCTGGGAGTGAAACAGATGATTTGCACAATCTTTGTCTGAACATACTGTCAGGTAAAATGTTACCTACCCAGTGAAATAAAGTCCATTGCTTTTAACAGGACTTTTGTTTGTGGCTTTGGCTTAGAATTAATGGGATGTTCTGGCTAGTTATTTTTCTGAATTAGTGCACCTCTGTAAATTAGTAATACTTACTTCAGCTGAACCAGCAAGACAGTTCTAGACAACTTTCTAAGAAGTTAAACTCCTTTATAGTAACTCTCCCCTCTTAATCTCAGCAATTCCATACTGATTATTCTGTTATGATTTAACGAAGAAACATGTAATAGCTGTAGCAAGTGACTGTCCTCTGCAGCACTGATGGAGAAACATGTTTTGATATGCCCAAGGCAATTCTATCCCCTGGCTGCTTCCATGGAAACTGTTAAGATTGTAGTAGAACAGAGCAGAACTACATGAAAGGGATTACATGAAATGAAATTATTTAGAGTATCCTTAAGGCTCTACAAGCATTTTTAGAGAGACAGATCTCAAAGGTGTTCTGGAGAGTAGTGGTCAGATTACTTTTTTCTGTATTAAATTTTAATTTAAATATAATGTTATTCACATGCAATGCAAGGTTGTTTAGAAAAGGCGTGATCTTCAGACGAGTCTTCAGGAACATAGCAAATGTTAAATTAAAATATGGTTTCTTCTTGAGCTGAAGTCAATCAGTGAGCGATACGTATTGATGATATTGGTAATGCAGGAGTTGGAATTCATCTTTTCAGAGAATAAAACCATCTCCTCTGCTGAAATCAAAACACCCTTTCAGGAGATGTAATGAGAAAAGAACTGCGGAGCTTGGGATTTTTTCCCCTGCTTTTCTGAAGTAACTTTGCTTTAAAGATGAACGATGTGTTTAGTTCACTCTGAGGAGGGAGGAAGCCAAGTCTGATAAGTTACTATAACGGGAAAATCAAAACCCCACCCCATGACCCTGTGAACTAGGTTTTTACTTCAGTGGCCATTGTATATTCTTACTAATTTTAAGAAGCAGGTCTTCACATTTAGAGTTCTAAACTGAAAGACTCTTTTGTCCCAACTGATAGGTTACTAGACTAAAAAAAAACAAACCACTTTTAATGGGATTTAGACCATTTGATTTTCACGGTTCTAAACGTAGACACAGGCGACTGTCTTTGAGCAATTACATCTGAAACACCCGGTTCTTTTTCATAGTGATAGGGGATGAGATAGCAAGAAGTTTGGAAAGCTTCATTTTCAGTCAAGAAAACTGTATTTCTAGTACTTCAAACCTCTTCAGAGTCTATTGGAAACCTGCTGAAAATAAGGTGCTGGTCCTTGTATCTTACTTAATTTCCAGTGTGAACAGTTATGCTGCTGTTTTGCTAGGTTATTCTTTACCGAACTATTCTTTACCTCCAGCATGGCAATGAAGTTCCCATGCATGGTTAAGTGCTTGATCCTCTTTCTTTCCATAGAGCATCATCCAACAGTGGAGAGTGTCATAGTCTTGGCCTTGTATTTCAGTTTCTGTTTATAGTATCAAAGTATTGGCATTTCTCAGGCTGAAAGGTGCTGTGTGGGTAGCATTTCTTTAAGCACAGTCCCAGCAGGATGTTTTCACTCAACATTAATTCTAGTGCTATGCAAATAGCTAGCTTTTTATCGCCACGAGGACTGTATACATTTCTTTAGCTAGTTGCAGTGGTGTTGATTTTTATCGGTCCATACATATATATATATATATATAAAGTTTTCTGTGGTTGCACTGGAGTCAGTAGATACTTTCTCCCATCGCTCACAAAAAACTCCTGTTTCAGTCTGTGAAAAAAAGGCAAGTGTGTGTGCATGAAGGGAAAGAAAATGTCTCAAAATCAGTAGGCATTTGTAACTCCTTTAATTTTGGGCTTTGACATTGGCAATGTCACTAAAACTAGGAAAAATGTCCCTATTAAACATGGATGTACTCATATGGAAACCTGCACTCAAACTCATTTTTTCCTATCAGCAGGTGAGGCCCTCGTGCAGGTGAACCTGCAGAGGAACGTTGCTGTCAGCCAGCCGTGAGATAAGGGAGAGTGTTAGAGGGATGGAGATAAGAGTGTCCCACTGTCACCTCTTCACATCCTCAGAAGTCACCTGTAACTGGGGTCTTGGAGCCTGGGAGTTGTGGTGATAACAAACGGGAGAGGAGGTAATGACACCGAAGGAGCAACAGGAGTGAGTGAGGATGGGGGCAAAGTGTGGGGACTCCAGGAGAGCAGCTGCGGTTGGGAGCAGGAGAGCTTTAGAGGGCGGCTGAGGACCCTCGTCTCAGCCTCTGGGGAAGAAGGTGACGTTGGGCACCACTTCACTCATGGCCTGGGAAAGGCTGGGGGAGAAACAGTCTGACTGGGAAAAGTAGTTAACATCTCCCTGGCTTTGGGATCAAAGGATTTTAAACTTCTGGATGAGAGGAGGAAGGGAAAGGCTTGGCTTGGCTTGCTGGGAGGTTTGATAGATCAGGCTACCTCTTGTCAGCTTATTTGGTTTGTGACTGAGGAAAGAGCCTTTCCAAAGGAACTGGCCCGCCACTTGGGCATTTCCTCTGCAGTTTCACTAGCAGATTGTGGAAACTGGTAAGTTTGAAATGCAATACAAAACATGAATTTAAAATATCTTAAAAGGCTGTGATGGTTTATTTTCTTCTACATTCTCTTGGAGTGGTGTGGCACTGCATTAAACCTCATTTTAGTGTTCTGGAATTGAAGATGTATTTGTCAGCGTTATTTGTTTCTTTTTACTGTGTGTGCACCTTATGTTTTAGAAATATGTTGTTTGCAAATATGGGGGATTTGCAAGTATGAAAAACTCATTGTAGTTCTTTTTTTTAAAAACAGAGCTGTTAGCAACTGAGAACAACTTCTAAGCACAAGTGTAGCAGAGCAGGAGAGGGAAAGCACTTGCTGCAGGAAATTAGCAGAAGGTGAAAGACTCTGCTTATCTGTTACC
Organism: Syrrhaptes paradoxus; assembly: GCA_013400615.1. NCBI lineage: Eukaryota > Metazoa > Chordata > Aves > Pterocliformes > Pteroclidae > Syrrhaptes > Syrrhaptes paradoxus. The sequence continues at coordinate 226,235 of VZTO01028093.1, read as the reverse complement.
AGTTCAAAGGCAGCAAAAGTCAAGTGGGAGCAATATTGTTGCTTAGCCAAGTTCATGTGGTGTGACCATTAACTGTGCAAATGGGTATCTGGATGTAAAATTCAGGTGTTCAAGAAGCAGTGTCGTTTCCATATACATACACGTGTGTGTGCGAAGATACAGTAATTCTGTAGAAAGTTGTGTATGCCATCGGCAAAAAACAGACGAATATGCATCTCTATTTCCATGTCCTACGACCAGCTGATATTTCTCTTCTACCAAATGCTTTTCTTCTACTGGTTTTAAATAGGCTTGTTTATTCAAGCCATCTTCATATAAACTTACTTTTTTGTAGGATTCCTGCTTCGATGAAAGTAGTATCTAAAACTTTACCAGTAATTTTCTGCAATTTTATGAAAAAGCAAAGTCCGAAATAAGTAGGTGATAATTCTGTAGGTGAAACTGTGTGTGAGAGTGCACTCTGACTGTGCAATGGGTTCAGTCCCTTCCCCAAGCACCAAAAGGCAGTTTCACACAATTGTGGTGGGAGCCCTGTTAAAGCTAGCTGTGCTCACAGCACAGAGGGGTGATGATTGGTAACAGGGAGAGGGCCTAACACACTGGGTATTTCTCTCCTGTGAAACCAAACACAGGAACAAAGTGCATTCCTTTGTCTTTAGAGGAGATAAGGTATCAGGATAATTGGCAGGTAGCATACTGAAGATGTTTAAGATAAAATGCCGTCAGATGCAAGGATTCAGTTCTTGATGTTGGTAACAGTGCGTGCAGAATTTGGTACAAATATTAACATATGTATACTTGCTCATTTACATGTTTTTTTTCCTATTAGAAGGACACCTAAGGAACAAAAGGAGTGAGCAATAACTGGGGCAAAGTATGAGGACACGAGCAGCATGGGGAATCTAGGAGAGCAGATGCGGTTGGGAGCAGGAGAGATTCAGTTTCTGTAGTGGGGTTGTTTGAGGAGTTATAGAAGCAAGTAGGAGCTGCAGGATTGGGTCCACATCTTAATTCTGTTTGTACAGTGTAATGCAGTGCAGCTGTTTGAGAGATGGCCAAACAAATGCGTGACACAGCATTAAGAAAAAATATTTTGACATATTTTTGAAAAACTTATATCACTCCAATTTGGGAGCTGTATTGCAGAATCTAATGATACACAGCTGCAAGGATACAAGAGCAGGCTGTTCATCTTTGCAACTGTTCTGAAAAACTAGGTTGTGCTGTTCTGTTGTGCACTTGGTAATGACAAGAGCAGCCCCTGTTAGTAAGTGAGACTGATGTCAGAACACCTGTTTGTAGAAATGGTTCCTCTGCAGTGTGGACGTTCAAGCCTTATGTATAGTCAAGGATTTGCTGATGGTTCTGGGGAAAGGTGCTTTTCTGCAGCCTGTTCAGAAGATGGGAAGTTGGTGTGCCACCACTTCTTGTGGGTAAATTCAGCAGTTCTCACTTCTATACATTGCAACTTGGCCAAGTGTTCTGTGCCACCTCACTTAATAAGAGGATTTGCATAAGGCACTGTGGTGCTGTGCTGTGTTATGAAGTAAGTGATAAAAAATAATTTTGTCCTAAATTCAGAATTTGTTAGTTATTCAGTTATAGCCAACAGTGCACATTTTCCTGGGGAAATAGTTAGTGAGATGAAATGATTTAAATGTCTGATTTTGAAGGAGAGTTGTTTGTGTTTTTATGAGAGGAACAGTTTATTAGCATGTAAAAATTGCTCCCTCGTTGCTGCTGAGACCAACATTAGCATGTGGAGAACCTTCGTATAGTTGTAAAGTTTCAAGGTTTTAATTGTTTTTTCTTGTCTGTGTTATCCCATTGAATTCTGACATGCAGGTGTGCTGTGCTGTAGAAAAGTCAGTAATACTCAGTAGAGAGAGAAGAATACTTTGTGTGTGTTGGCTCCAAGTGGCCATGACAAGGACACATCCAAACATTTGCTTAATTGTGTCCCTACTACTACTTGGCAGAAGAAGAAATGAAAAATAAGGGTTAACATGTCTTTGAACAGCTGCCATGACGTTGCTGTGTTGTAGCCCTTCAGCTTCTCGGAGATGTTCTCTTGTGTTTGCTGCACCTAGGCTGCATGCTTGTCAGGAAATAATGAAGGGCAAAGGCATATGTCAGGAAAACAGGCAAATGGCACTGCTGTAGAGCTGCTGGGTGAGTTGTGTTGTCTTTTGTTTGGATGTGTATGAACACAGAGATGCACTGCCTTCCCATTTGCTTTGATGTATGATGCCCTTATTACAGAGCTTAAGTTGTTCTGGACGTACATCGCGGCTGTAGTACCTGTGCAGAAATATTACTATTCTGACTTTGCAGATGGATGTAGTCCCACTTTTCAGAATGATTCTGTTGATCTAGGGCCTGTACGAAGTCTGTGGCTGAATGGAGAGGCGAAACCTTAGCTGTCTGCATCCCACCTGAGTCATGCACCTTTCATCTTGGCTGTCCTAGTATATGAGCTGAATAGCTGGAATATGCCCGATAACTGTAGTGTATCCATGGTGCTACTGCTCACTTTCTAAGGATTTTGCACACAGGAAAGAGTAGATAAATATAAGAAATAGTAAGAAAAGTGGATAATGTGTTCATAACTCATTCTGGCAACTGTCTCAGATGTGGTCAGATCCATCACTTATCTCGCAGCCTTTCACAACACCTACAAGGCCCTTCAGCACTCGTCTGGCTTATGAAATTTGTACCATGGCATGTACTGTACCACTGCTCATTGTGTTGCAGGATTTCTAGTATTTTATTCCAGCACTGTTTGTCAGAAAAGTGTCCCTGAGACAGCCCAAAGGTGTCAGCTGGCAGTCTTCAACATGCTTCCCAAGACCTTGTACTTGCTGTCAAACTTGACAACTCATACCGATCACATTGTTCAGTACTTGTTCCCAGCTCCGTGGATCAGCTGAATTCTTGCACAGAGCAGGGAGTCCCTTTTCCAACGCTTAGGGCTAAAATGTTCTATTGTCACCGCCTGATCGCTCCCATCCCAGCACTTCTTTAAGATGACAGCCTGCACTCCTGCTTTGTGAAGAAAGCTTTGAGACTTCTTGTAAAAGATCGCTGATTTCTAGTCACATAGCACGAGGTGCCTAGGAGTGAGTTGATGGGTGTGTGGGGTTCAGCTCCTCCTCAGGACACAGGCAGGTCTATGGGGCAGAAGGCATCATTCAGTGGGGCTTAGTTGTCCCCTCAACAGGTTGCCTCTGTCTGAACTCTGAGAGATTATCCAGGAAGGTGTGTTCATCTTGGTTCAGACCCTCAACAAAGGAGACCAGCAAATCTCTCCATCAAGTGGCTGTCAGGTAAGGAGAGAGCTCGGGCGGCTGACTTGGAGGAAACCATGTGGAGCACCAAAAGGGCAGCCCCAAAGAAACAGCTCTGTGTTCAGACTCTCCCTGTGGCTCCACTTTCCCGATAATTGTTTTCGGGACTCAAGTTCTGAGACCATCCCTGTGGAGGAAGCTGTCTGTGAGGGTGGTCCCAGGCAGGTGTGTGTATACGTTGTCCCTGGTGTCTGTGTGTGCTGAGAACAACAGCCAGTCACTCTGGTCATCTCCAAACCTGCTGAACTTCATTGTCTTCCAGCAGATTTTGCCTGGTATCAAATTTATCTGTGAGTGACAAACACGTAAGGCGCGGGTAGAGTGACAGCTGTTTGTATGCCGTGCGGCAGCTGTTGCTGTCTTTGAACGGGAGGCACGTATAAAGCAGATCTGAGTCCACTGCTGACACTGGTCTCTATCGCTTGCAGTGTTCGATGAGGGTTGAAAGGAAGCATTTTTGTGTGAAAACCGGGGGATGTACAGGAACACACTGCATAAATCCTTTTCAAATTCTGTTTACTTTGTTCAGTGTGGACTGATGCTTTTTCCAAGTATTCCCAACAGAACTCTGCCAAGGTACCGCACAGAGTCTCTAAAGACCAGGCACCAGCTGAGCAGATAGTGGATGGACAGAGACCTTAGCTTGAAAGAAACTGCTGGGAACACTGGATCGAGTTTTGATAGATAAAAGTAGGAGGAGTACTGATCCGCTTACTTCCAGGATCAAGATTTTTAGGAATTTCTCACTTCTGCTACAGTGGTACACATACTTATGTCCATGTGTTGTCCTTTTTTCTTCCTCAAGTCCTGCAAATATGTTCATTTTCTCTGTGCCTTGAAGCTGTTTCACATCTTTCCACCAAAGCTTCTCCAGTTTAGGAAGGCAAAAATGGAGTGTTTAAAGTGAAGCCCGATTGTAAGAGCCATTTGTTGCTTTCTGTGTCTCATTCAGACTGTTGTTATTCTAGCCCTGTGGTAAGCTCTTTCCCTCCCAAATTAAGTATATGCAACACTAAACTGAAACAAGTTTAAATTCATTTCCGTAGTGGTTTGAGACTACATGCTTTTTTTTCACCCCTGCTGTTCTCTACTGGTGTTTTTTCAGAAATTGGAATAACATGAAAAGTAAAGTGGGAAGAAAATATTCTCAGAGGAGTGTGCAACGTCAGGGCAGAATGAGAGGAACTGCCACTAGTGAATATAAATCTTGGTTATCCTCTGGCAGTGGCATTTGCTCAGCTGGCTGGTTGGACTCCACTTGGATAGGGTTCTGCCCATAAACCGTGCACCATTCGTACTCATACCTATGGTTGGAGTTTGGTAACTTTGCCCTCAACAACTATAACTAGTAATTATGCACATACATTGCATAGGAGGAATAGAAACAATGCCATGTTAATGTAACAAACGGCATGGGTGAACAGTCTTTCTTTTTTTTTTTTTTTAAGTAGAGCTGTAGAAATTTGATGATAAATTGACAATTGAGAACTAAAATAGCGTGCACCTGTGAACAACGGCTCTATCCAACACCGGAACAGGGTGCCCAGAGAAGCTGTGGACGCCCCAACCCTGGAGGGGTTCAAGGCCAGGCTGGATGAGGCTTTGAGCAACCTGGGCTAGTGGGAGGTGTCCCTGCCCATAGTAGGGGGCTTGGAACTAAATAGCCTTTAAGGTCACTTCTGAGCCAAATCATTCTATGATTCCATGATCAAAGAGGCAAATAAAGATGTATCAGAATAATTCAGATATCTCCATGACGTATAACTTTGAAACAGGAGAAGACAAGCTCATATCTGACAGTGATACATGAGGGATTTTTTGAAAAATGTTATGTTCAGGCATAGCACAGCCATGTGAAGAAGGAAGTGAGATGTTCAGTAAAAGGAGGTAGATGTACAAAATACATTGAAGGGATATATAAGCTAAGCTAGCTGATCCTTTGTAAGGAAAAGTCAGAGATGTGTAATGTGTCACTGGCCAGGCACTGTGTGACAAATGTTATTTTCTGATTAGGGCAGTTACCTGGTGATCTTAACCTAAGACCCAAAGTAATGAAATCTTTCTTATGTGGTCTTATAGACAGAATTATGTCACTTACTCTGACTCCTGTCTGTCATTGCCTTTTCTAGTTGAAGTCTTGCTAACCTTAAAAACAGTCAAAGTAAGGGCTTTGAGCAATTTGCTTCAGATTTTCCCAATGAGCTTGGGTTCAAAAGCCCTGTTCCCCATTGTATTAGGAAGTGACTGTCTTAAACTCTGCCTATTTCATTCCTAAACTTCAGCAGAAACAAGGAACTAGGCTTCAACCTATCTGACCTAGTGAAAATTTACAATGTATAGAGAGGTGACTAAACTCAGAGCCACCTCATCTCTTGCTTGATTTGAAAGTAACCTGTGAACAGCACTTCTGAGTACTCTGAAAACCACAACGTACATATGGAATCTGTAAGTTTCCGTTCCTTGGTCTGTATTCCATCTTACCTTCAACATATTGTTGTGTACTTAAAACATGAAATTTAAAATAAAGAAATGGTGGCAGGCACTCATGTCAATTAACTGTGACCTTGCTCTGGCTGAAAGTCACATAGCACAGGTACTGTGCAACGAAATGATAGAGGAAGGCTACAACCCAATGAGTTGAATACTTCAGTACAGAGTATTTTGATTATTAGCTTCTTGGGAGATTGGTTAATTGCTTGTTTATCTTCTATGTAATTTGTTACTAAATAAGCTTTTAAAAGCATAATTCTGGAATGGAGCCAGTCTGAATCTGATCCATGTTGACAGCATAAAGCCTCCTTCAGTCATGCATTAGTGCCTAGCCTTGTCTGCTGTGCTTTAATGGAGTTCTGTAGAATGTCTTGGGTAGAATCCAAACAGGAACAAATTTTACCAAGAGTTTGTGAGTCTTCTTCTGGAGTTTTTAACAGCATATAATGGGGAAAGGGCTGGGAAACTGGAGCTTGGCCACAGTTTTACCCATACTGACTAATTAGCAGAATTAACATAATTACTTTGCATGCATGTAATGATACCAAGAGGAGCTTTGTGGATCTGCTAGGAGAGCAGGTTTTCTAAGTAAGGCATAACGAAACTTTTTATCTCTTCCAGTTTCAAGACTGTTTGTTGATTAATGCTCCTTCCAACCAAGAACTCTGCCCTGGATCCAAGGGGTTAAAATGGTGATGGTGAGGCTGAGGCTTGACCGTAAAGTGCATTAATTGGGCTTTAAGTCTCATCTGATCAAATCAAAAACCTCCATGACTGTATGGTATGAAGTGCTGAAAAATTGATAAGCTTACTGTGATGGTTCACATTTGTTAAAAATATTTAGATAAGCTCACTATACTCTGAAGGTTTTACAATGGTTCTATCATTTTTCCGTGCTGCTCTGTCTTTGTGATGACACATATTTTTGTATTTTTTCTGTGGATGACACAGGAAAGCGTGAATCTTCCATGAACCGTAACACGGGGTATAGCGGCCGTATCAGCCTGTGCCAAAGCCAGATGGGATTGATACTTCTGGCTGGTTTGGTGTCTGGGATGATGGGGACTGCTGTCTGTGTGTTGCTGGACCTGACTTGCACATCACGTGCAAAGGGCTAGCAAACCCTAACAGGATTTCAGCTCTAAGGCATCTCCGTGCTTAGGAGGGTACAGAATTTCTAACTTTTCCACAGTCAAGTGCTACACAAAACGGATGTTGGAGTAGGATTTGTGAAAACCCTACCTGCTGAACGGAGGAATGCTTAAAGCAGCCAAAGAGAATCTCGAGTGTGGGCTTCCCCCACTGATGCAAGCAGAGATGGGAAACAAGAGACTCTCAGAAGGCAGCAAACTCAACACCAGGCTTCAGTGCGGTGTTCCCTTTATCTGCGTCTTCCTTGCTGCAGTGTGGTTCTGAGTTAACTGCAAAGGCAAAGGAGGAATTGAGTTGGAGAGATTCTCATAGCATTTTAGTGCTTATTGACTTACTTTGAACTGAGACCTGCTGGATGTTTAAAAGGCTGATGGCAATAACACACGGAAATTGGTTCAGGGACCTAGGCTATGTGAACTCCATAGTGCTCTTGGTGTAGTGCCAGTTTGGTAGCAGCACTCGGGATTTTGAAGCAGCCTTTCTGACTGATCTGAGCCATGCTGTGGAGCGTGGGGAGCGAAACACCCCGACTGGCTTGGGCTGACTTGTATTCGTACCGGTGTAGTAGCCCTTGTCTCAAGTGTCATAGCCCTGCTGGAGCTCTGCTGCTTACAGGAGCCACTGCTGAGGCTGTGCTGCTTTCGGGATGTAAACCAGCACCTGGATGCTGTCAGCACAACAGGTGCTCTAGAGCTGGAGTACACCGCTTTGTGCGGTGCTCTTCTGGGTTTGTGAATGCTCTCTGCATGGGACAAATGTGATCACGACACTCTTCGCCTGAGGTGGCTAAGAAATTAGTAAAATTTTGTAGGTTATTCCCTTGGATACACACTCTTGCACATTAACATTAATAACTTTTGACTAAAAAACTATTTACTTACACTTTTCTGCAATTTGCTGTACAGTTACCTTCTTACTGTCTTGTTGCTTTTATACTAATGTCCTTACCTTCTGAGCTATTGTGGGACTTTGGTTTGCAAACTGAGGTCAATATACAAAGTTCTAGAAAGTACAAGGTGCTGTCTTTTGGCAGCACACTCCCCGCAAGCAGAGCAGGATGCAGGGACACTATTTAATTTTTCAGTGTGTTGTTTGAAGTCTTGTATTATAGTATATTCTTATTTGAGTGCACAGAGTGGAGGCTGCTCTGTAATCAAAGTGATGTCTGTTCCTTTAACGGGTTCGTAATCATCCCAGACTCCAAAAGCTCAATAACTCTTGCAATTTGTTTTTCTGTTTTGTAGCTGATAGCTAGATAAGAGTACTTCTTCCAGCTGACACTGGCACCACTCCCAAAAACCAGGTAATTAGAATGATGCTTTTAAAGTACAACAACTCAAAAGTATAAAGCTGAGTATTTTCTATTTTTACTTCAAAGTATACAATTTTCTACATTTTTTTTCCATAGATTTCTCCCTGTCTCTGTAATCACTTTAAAAGCTGTGTGTTAGAGAGAAAAAGTGATAACTTTTTTTTCACAGGGGTTTTATATACTTTAGACAGAAAACCCAAAAGCAAACAAAACAGATTCCGGGTAATTTCTCTGAGTGCATCCTGTCACAAAGTGGTGAAGTCTGTCAGGCAGGGGAATGGAAAAAACCATAATCATCTCAAAACGTCTTGAGCAACTTTAAAAAAAAATTGAAAAAAACCCCATTCCGATCAGCTGGCAACCCTTACCATTTGGTGAATTTTCTAGAGTGTGCATCTAGGTCTGAGGAGTGAAACCGGGTATGTTTTATTCCTGTGGAGACTTGGCTGCTGTACTCGGTCGGCACCCCTCCTCCCTTAGTCCTCTGTCCTCGCGTTGCGGGCAGCACGAGGGAGCGGGGCAGATGCAGGTGCTGGTGTTGGCTGGTGTTGGTGTGTTCTTCCCAGAGCCATTGGTGACTGAATGAAACTCTTGGAGTATCTAACCCCTGCTCTATTTTCTGCCTTCTCTAAAGCTAGTAAGCAAGAAGATATCTGCAGAAGGGTATGGACAGCTTCACTTCTCAAATGTTACCAGTTTCTTCCAGCTTTACGCCTCCCCGTTTGCACCAGCTGACTGTACAAAATATTGGGAAATGTCTTTCGTGGAAGTATCCTGTTAGTGGGAGGTGGGCAGTATGGATATATTGGACAGGGCATTTGTTAGTCAGAGATTGCAGTCACCTCTACGAAATCACCCGTTGGTCTCATTCGGCGTGTTTCTGTTTCTGTTGTTGTGGCCAGTACAGTGGCCACAGAAGGAACAGTGCAGAGAACCCAGTCGTCCGTCCATTGCAAGAGGAGAATATTTGCAAAACAGGGCTGTGACACACTGGGACAGTCGTACAGAACGCAGCTTACACTACCACTTATTAATGCTATTTGTTATTTTATCGAGACAGTGCTTGAGATCCTAATTGGCTGTTCCTAGAAAGCACACAAATGCTACAGACACGTTTTGTTTTCCTGAGTCAATATTGTCCAATTTAGAACTACAATTTTTTCACTGTAATAAAATTATTAAAATAATATTTCCTTTATTAGCCAGGATCTGTAATGCATGGATGGGATAAAGAAACCGGGAGATGGGCAAACACATTGCCAGATGTGTCAGGTTGTTTGCAGATATTTCAGAGTTATTGGTTTAGGTGGAGATTCGAGTTACCAGTCTGGTTACTAGTGATGTGTGAGGCTGTGTGGTGTGTGGTGCTTGTCACAGTTCAGCAGGCTGTCAAACCCTTCGTCAGGAAGTCATTATCACTTTGCTGTTTATTTCCAGCGTTTTCCAATGTTCTGTTCCAGCCTGTAGTATCAACTTTGGGTCTTTTTTTGTTTGAGAGTTTTTTGAATTGCAAACACAGTATCTGTCTAACCTCTAGAATTCCATAAATACATCTTACTAATAAACACCAGTCTTTACTGAGAAGAATTGGTTGGCTGTTTGCATAAAGCCCTCCCTGTGAGTCGTTTTTTTCACAACAAGAGCTTGGGTTGAGTAGTGTAACAAGCAGAGAAATGCAGTTAAATGGTTAGATGCTTTGTAAGCTACTTGCTTTTTACTTTTGTTGTCAAAATCTAGTTTCCTCTCTGAGTGTTGCTTTTGGTAAGCCTCTGATACAGAGGAGTTTTTCAAGCATTTTCATTGTAATACCAATTTACTTTGACCTGGGGTGATTGATAAGTCTAAATTCTTTTAGCATCTTGTGGTTAATCAAGTTTTCCCCTTTATTAGCATAATGAGATGTGGAGCAAAATTGCTGCTGAAATTGAGAGGGAGAAGAGTGAGGTTAGTAGATTTTAGGATAATAGAGCAGATATTTGATTTAAGCGAATCTACTGGGTCTTGTATAATTAAATATACAGAAGTGACTACACAGAGCTGCCTGAAGAAGTCTGTGGCTTCATTTTTCCCAGTACAGTTGAGAATGAGACCTCTCCTGAAGAACATCTTCAGGGAAAAAGTTAAAATTGTGAGTAAATTCGTGCATACTCTAAGAATGAAATCTGGGAACTTCATTTGTTAAACCAAAGCAGGGAGATGTTTTACTGGGTTGTGTTTCTCGTTGCCTAGTGGTCAACGTTCTCACTTATGAATAGAAAATAAGTGCTTTTCTGGATCAAGACTTGTATGATAAGTCTTGTTAATCACTAACAGTATACAGAAAAAAGATTAAAAGCACTGTACAAATTCTGAAAAAAAACCCCTATACAGTTAGTCTATGACCCTGGAGAGCTTAGCAGCTAACACAGGAGCAGAGCCGTGTGGTGCCTTGAAAAACTCAGGAAAGGAAATACCCAAGTTCATTAGCCAAAACTGATGCTGATAATTCTACTGCAATTAAAGTGAGTTGAATTGTTTCAGTAACGCTGAATCCAGGCTGAAGCCCCCAGGCACGCTGCCCTCCCTGCTCCTGCATGTTCCTCAGCTGCAGCCCTGCTGACGTGGAGCCGTTCCCTGCTTTCATCGAAATCTCAACCAGAAGAGTTTGGGGAGGGAAGCTCCAGTGCATAAACAGGTTTATCAAAAAGGGGTTTTTGGGAGAACCAGCTTTGTTTGGCACTGTTTGATAGGAGAGATGCATTATTTGACTCACTCAAATGTGAAGGAAAGAAAAGAAAAAAAAATGTGGGATGTGAGAAAAATCGAAAACCCTAAACATTTCTCTCATGGTAATCTTCACAAAATTATTTTGATATAAGGCCTCTTCCCACGCAGACTTCACTGTTCATGTTACAGGAAATGCTGCAATCTGTCTCAAATTCTCTCTGGAATAATTTTTAATCTAAACAAAGCAGATACATTCTGAGCCATCTATTTATCTGATTTCTAAATCTGATTACAGTAAAGCTAATTAAAGCTGCTCTCTTTTGGGGTTTTCTGCTTACTTCGTGAAAAAGAAAATATTGAAGCAAGAGTTTGGGCAGCAAAGCTTTGCCCTTTTACTGTATTTAAATTTCATTAAATTATGTAAAGCCATTTAACCGGCTGGCAAGGAGTGTGCTGAATAATTTTGTGTGTGCACATTTTTTGCAGGCTCCCAGCAGCGTAAGGACTGTGTGTATACAATATTTTGTTTTGTTGTTTTTATGACTGGGGTATATCAAACTATCATGACACCAGCTAAAAGGCTGCAGTTTAATTTTCACACAAATATCTTCTTTGGAAATTAAACCCGTAAGCAGTGAAAAACTAAAAAACAGCAAATAAATGAAGTTGTATGCTGACCAGCGGTACTTTTCTTTAGAATTATTTTTCTGTTCATTTTCTTTGACTTCTTTTAGGCCTAAAACTTCCCACGTTTCTTGCATGTTAAAGTGTTATAATTAAATAATTCCAATACATATTGCAAGCATATTTTTCCTTTTTTGAAACAACTCTGCAGTGACACTGGACCAGTGACTGATCTGTGTATTAGATTTAGAAACTCAGCATTCGTTCTCTTTGTTGTCAGTGCTGGGTAACCTCAAGAAGAAAAACAAATCTGGTATTTAATAGCTTTTGGAACAAATATACCTGAAACGTTATTAATGTGCTGTCATACATGCCAGGTTTCGAAAGTTCTCCCCTGTTTTTGGGGATACTGTAAATGTAACTCAAAAAAAACTTTGGGCTTCAAGTGCTGGATGACTTTGTCAAAAGTGGGGGTAGAGGTCTTTTGATATTTAATCCTTACAAACTAGTTATGAAGGTAACTGAAATCAGGGTTGTTAAATAATTTTTTATGAACTTTTTAGCTAAATCAGATGTTGAAACGCAAAATTTGAGGAAAGCCTGCTGATAGCACACACCTGCCACAGGTGAAAGGAATTTCAAACCTGTGAAAAAATTTGACTTGTATTGATTTTAAATACATAATTCATCTGTAAGTGCTCACTTTGTTTTCCACATACTTCCACAGTAATTCCTTGCACATGGCTACTTTGCATGCGTTATCTGTGTAGAAGTTTGCATATGTTGCAATGAAAATAAATGGAAAGAGACATGAACATGGGGATTTAGTGTAAATAATTTCTGAAGATGAGACCATGTTTGTGTAACCAGAGAGTGTTAGAAGAGAGATGATCCACAGTATGCCTGGGATTCTGATCCTTGGGTGAACATTTTGGCCTCCTTCTGATTCCTGTGACAAAACCCATGTAAGTATTACTACTCTGTATCGTTTTTTATTAAAAAACCTCAGTATGTTCAAATAAGGAAAGATTTGATTCTCTGTGGATTTTTTTTTTTCCTGTGTGTCAGTGATGGGAATTTTCAGTTGTCTGATATAGGGAAAAGAAAATCCCACTGATCCCTCTCCTCTGTATCATATCTGATACTTGTTTCTTATTCCCAACAGAGACATCATGTACCTGAGTGAGCTCTCTGCTGCTTGAGGTTCTGCTGTCCTGGTGCTAGCTCACTGTTCCCCAAACAGAGCCAGCAATTAGCGGTGTGTATGTGGGCATGACTAGCTTTCTGCAGCTAAGCATGCATATTCTAGTGTTCAGGGTTTGTATATGGGACAGATTTACGTATCTTTGTGCACATTTATGTGAATCCATAACAGTGGAAGAATCTTAGAATGAAACTCAAATGTTATAAGACAGGAAAAACCAGTTTTGTTGTAATTGTATGTCAGTATTTTAATCACAAATTTTAAGTGATAGCTAGGCTGTTTTACTTGCATTTGTATTGTTTTTACTTCTCTTATTTTAGAGACATGTTTTTCTAGTGACATTCATGATAAGCTGATATATTTAGAGCCTACATATAATAAACTGCACTTTTCACAGGGGAGTTATTTGCAGCTGCTGATGGTAACAGGTGATGGCACTTAACATATGAAAGAGAATGTGCCAGTACCGTGAGAGTGGCAGAAGTTAAATATGCAATGCTGTGTGCAGGAAAACGGTTCCTTTGGAGAGCAGCTCACAGAACAGAATGGCTTAAATGATGGTGATAAACACAAGACACATGGGAGAAATATTATTCCCTAAAAGCACTGCTTTGTGATCAGAGCTTTTGTTGCTGACCTTGCATTCGGTCTGTAGACTGTTCCCTTGGGTCTTCCTGTGCTTTGCTGGGAGGTGAATTACTGTGAACTGAAGAAAGGCATTGGGTAGAAGCAGTTCTGTGACAGAGAAAGGAAGACAAGCACACAGCAAACATAAAATCTGTTATAAACGTCTCTTTTTTTTCACTGGTGTGTAAGGAAAAAAAAGTCCAAGTGCATCTGGCTGTATTTTCTGTGGAGACTTATTATGTGGTTCATACTGGTGTGATCTGTAGTTCTCATGAGCTGCTTTGGACTCAAAGATTGTGAGAGCCTGTCCTTGGGTGCCCAGACTTGGTGTGTAGGGTCTGTAACAAAGACACTCCGAGAACTCCTCTCTGGAAAGAAAAACATTTGATCAGGTCTGTATGAATCAAAACAATATAAAACAAAGGACAGATGTCTAACTAGAAGAAAAAAATACAGTGCTGGAATAACAACAGCATTTAATAATGATAATAAATACAGAAGTCCAACAGCTTCTGGGATCTCGATGCTCTGTCACTCCATGGTGTAGCCAGCATTGCTTCCTGAGAGCTACCCCTGGCTGGCGCTGCCTGCAAGCGGGTGTGCACCGCTGGTATCCACGCTGCAGGACCTGGGGAAAAACAGGATGGCTTCTTGCTTGCTTTGTTTTCTTCTGCAGGAAAAACTGGAGGTATGTGACAAGGTTGCCTTTACATCGGGTGACGTATCTAGCCAGAGACAAGGAGTGCACGGGACCTGCGGTTCCTCCTCCTGTGACGTCTGTCCCATGATGTGTCTCTGTTGTGTAGGCACAGGTGTGGGGGGCAGGCCTGGATTCTGCTTTGGTGTTCTGGGTCTAGGAAGATTTTTGTTTGTTTGTTTGTTTGTTTTTCTTCTCCAGTGCTAGAAGATGCAGTCTACTGATATCTCGTTTGTTGCCTTGTATTCTCAAAAGTGCGTTTAGTGCCTTATCCCCAGATCTGGAATATTGGAAGAGGTAACATGGTGAATTCGGGAAAGGTTTCTACAAAGAAATTAGGATTCTTTCCTTTAAGGACTCCACAGCACATCCTTTAGGCACTCTGTTAACCCATACCTTTGTTTACAGTGCAGTAGTGCTCATGATTTTAGTAATAGTTATTTCAAACTGGGAAGAATGTTTTATCAGCTCTGTCTGTTTGTAAAGCCTGGCTCTGGCAGGGAGTGCATCTGGTGGGGCGGGTAACGATTGGGGATGGAGAGAGATCTCAAACAGCCAGAAAGCAGTGGTGTGCCAAACACCTTACAAATGTGGTACAGATAAGATCGATGTCTTATTTCAGAAACAGAGTATTTGATATTTGTGTTCTTTCTGTTTTCTCAGTCTCAGCATTTGGATAAGGATGTTATTCGGTGGTTTTTATTTTGGGAAAATAAAAGACCCTTCATCTCCGAAATGCTGTCTGAGTTGTTGGGTGTAACAGGCTCAAATACAGATCCTCCTCTAGAGTAAATATCGTCCTTGCACAGCTTGTATCTTTACCACATCAATTTAATTTGAAATACTTGCTGCCTGATTTCTTACCTTTTTCCTGAGAACCTTGATTTGGCTTCTTGATTGGAAGGCAGTGTTGGAATCAAAGTAAATACAGGTCTGACAGCTACTGGCCTGTAAGAAATCAGCCTTGACATTGTAACAGCATCAACAGCTATGAAAAGCCATGCAAAAAATATACAGTGATCTAATGCTATATAAAAATGTTTGCTTTAAATTTTTACAGAGTAGAAGCAGGATTTTAGCAGTTATGAATAAATTTGTGGTTTTTGGTGAAAGCAGAATATGTTACTGTAAAGAT
Organism: Syrrhaptes paradoxus; assembly: GCA_013400615.1. Taxonomy (NCBI): domain Eukaryota; kingdom Metazoa; phylum Chordata; class Aves; order Pterocliformes; family Pteroclidae; genus Syrrhaptes; species Syrrhaptes paradoxus. Next base: position 210,941 of record VZTO01028093.1, on the reverse strand, counting down.
GTCTGCATTACTTGTCATGTTTTCTAAGTAAAAAATGTTTATTGGAAAACAAAAGAATCACGCAGATAAACTTGAAATTTGCCTAACTGACCTGAGACTTCACTTGGTATGTTCTGCTTGTATGTTGATGAAAACATCTGTGTAACACTTGTTCAAAGAGTGACAGATGGCTATTGCTAAAGACTTAGTTAGTAAAAATTATAATAAGATTCCTTTAGATTGGGTCATTAAAGACGCTGTTTTTACTTGAGAGTGAATGCTTTGTGTATCTAGGACTAATCTGTACAAACGAATAAGCCTGGATCCCTAAAACAGAGCATCACTGTAAGTTACAAACACTGGACGTGACTTCACATCCCAGATGATGCTCCATGTTTGGTTCCCATGGTTACAGTGAAGGAAGTGCTTGGGTAGCATCCAGCTCAGAGCAGGGTGAACACTGTGGAGAGGCAAAAAGGGAATCACGGTGTCGGAAAGAGCCAGGCTGTGACAGGCAGGATTGCCCTTAGGATTGTAATACCTGAAGATCTTTCAATGGTGCTGTGTCTTAATGGTACTGACCCAGTTAATATGTAGAGTGATAATGATAAAGATGCCTCTCAGGACAGAAGACAGTTGATTTGAGAACTGGTGCATTTGCTATGGTTCAGGAGATATGGAATAGTTTTCACCCACTAATCACTGTATAACTTCACTGTTTCACTTAACGTAACAGATTGGTGCCACTCTCAGTAAAATGAGAATTTAACCGCAAAGCACAAATAGGGCTTCCTAATCCCTTTCCTGTTTCTCTCCTGGGACAAAATTTAGAGAAGAAAATGACCACAGACAATGATTTAAACTGCTAAAAATGCAAAATAGAGGGATGAATATTAAGTCAAATGACCAGTGACCCTTTTGTTGTTGACAGCTGAACTCTTGTATGAAAGGGCATCAGAGGAAGAGTTCCCCAAGATACTGATGGCTGGGCTGTCCTGAGAAAACAGCTGATGTAGCTAACCTGGACCTGATGAAACATGTGAACAACCTTACACTAAACAAACTCAGACACCTCCCCCCCCAACACTTCAAAAAACGAAGAAGAGCTTCCCCCAGCTCAGAAGCAGTGGAAGCACACACCTAAGAGGACAGGCGGCTGATAGTCCCACTCACAGAAAAATCTAGGCTTTCTCTTGGCCTTAACCCACATTCCAAAAATAATCCTAAAAAATCTGCAGAGCCCTGGAGCAATGGTCCTGATGCAAAGTTTCTCCCAGGGCAGGTCCCTGTGCAGCCTGCTGTTTGCCTGGGCAGCTGCTTCCCACCCCGCTGCACTTGCAGATCTAACTTTTCCCTTTTTCTCTACCTGAACAGTAACCACACATTTTCTGCTGGAAAAAAAGGTTTTGCAGCTCACCCTAGCTGGGTCTGCTGTGGCTGGAGATCCTGGCTTTCTCTTGCTGTCTACTGTAACCCTATTCCTAATATTTCTTTTAAACCCCCAAAGCATTCCCCTGATGCAATTTTTTCCCAGGTCGTGTTTAGCAATGTTTATCTTAAAAAATTAAGCATCTTTCAAATTTTTAAAGTTTTATTTTTACAATTTAATCTTCTGATTTTAATAGTAAACTTTAAAAAATTACATAGGCAGAATTACTTTTTAGTTGAAGTCACCAGGGTAGTCCTTTTAAATGTTCAGCTGTTATCTTGTGAATTCAATTTTTAAAACCTGTTTTTTTAAACACTGATTTTTTTTTTTTTTTAGAAGGTAGAGTGAAAAGCCTATTTTTTTTTTAATTAAAAAGCGAGCTAGTCTGGCAAGGAAATAATAAGGTATGACATGGCTAAAAATATATTTAAAGTTAAGTCAGCTGTAACATTGAGCATCAGTATCGTGGGCCATGAAACTAAGTTTTCGTCTTTTCAATTGGAGCAGTATTATCTTCATGGCTTTTGAATCTTGCACTAAATTTAGCTAGTATCAAAGTACTTTATCTCCCCCCCCCCCACTCCTGCCTGTGACAAATATCTCAGAATCATCGTTTCTGTATCCAAGATGAAAAGACTCCAATTTTTACAGTTCTGTGTTTCCAATTAAAAAAAAGTTATTTTAACTTTGCTTCTGAATTCTGAATTCTACCTACCTTTTGAATTTACCTGTTTTACCTTTTAAATAGGAGAGAAGGGAGAGGGAATTAATTAAATCTGGGTTTTTGAAAGGAAGTAGCCAAGATCCCACTTGTATGATAGCGACTTTAACTCACTTTTAGTAAATATTTTTATGTAGAATTCACTGTCAGATACTCTCATACATGTGAGAGAGCTTTCATTATCTCTATGTAATGTGTCAAACTGCTTATTTTGTGAACACCTCTTGAGTACCACCATGGGAGGGGAAGGAGCTGGTTCTAAACTGAAAGTTAAACCTTTGGCAGTGATGCAGACTTCATCCAAATGCAGCTCTAATACACCATAGTTGCAAATTTTATGCTGAATTTGATCATGTTGCCGGTGGCTTAGGGTAAGGGATGGTTTCCGAGTACATACTATACAACAACACTTCTCATAGTAAACACTTCTCAACCACATCCTGAACTTTGAGGAGGCAGAATAAGGTGAATCCCACCCTGGGTGGAAGTCCCCAGTGAATGTAGTCAGGAGGTGAATGTGCAGCACCTGTCTTCAAGTACTTTATCTCGTCAGGGTGTGGTTAGTATGGAAAGTGGAACTGGGGTTTTCCTTCATGTCAGTGCTTACGAGCTCCCAGGAGTTCATGTCTAGACCCACAAGGGCATTTGGCAGCCGTGTATTATTTCAGTTACAGATGCTTGTTGTAGGCTGACAGCAAAATGCACACACAACAAAAATGCAACTGCCCTGCAGAGCCCCTTTAAACCTCTAGTGATCGTTGTGCTAGTAAATTATGCAAGTTGACTTCTGAACACAAAATTATAAATTCAGGAAAAATAAAACACTCAGGATTTCATTCTTACTGACAGTTAATCCTATAGTGCTTTCAAGTTTCAGTTGTTTTCATTGTTTTCATATTATATCTCATATTTCTGGACCCAAAAACGTGTCAAAAATCTAAGACCAGAAAAGCAAGTGAAAATGCCCTTTCTGAGAGGTGTGGTGATGTATTTTGTCTCATGTTGTTCTCTGAGAGCTGGCTTATGTTATTATGTTTTTGTGCTGCCATCCTAACCTTTCAAATAAGCGTTCACACATAAACTCATAAGATTAAAAAAAAATCATCAAAGAACCGTGGTATTAGTGACTTGAGGATTGTGTGGAACCGTCCTTATGCCAAAACAGTAGTGAAGTAAGATTGATACCTTCATCCCCACTTATAATTTGTATGTACTGCTCCAGTTCTGCATTCGTCAGCAATACAGCCTGGTAAGAGTGGCGGTTCATAGTTCGTATCCATTTTCAGATTTTTGTGGTGACTTTCTTTTCCCCATACTGTCAGGTGGCAGAAGCCATAATTTAAGAGATTTCTAACAGCAAGGAGAGCGGTATGGCAGAAGATGAGCTGGAGCTTGTTCTGGCAGCCTGACCACACCAAGACAGGAAAACCCCTGGTCTTTACCTCTGGTCTGATTTTGCTCCTTCAGGCTCTTCTTTGTTTGGGTGGAATGTGAACCGAAGTTGGGTGCCTCTCTATTGATAATGGTAGTCAGGGGAAGCGGGCATGAAATGCAATAGAAACTTGCCTTGAGCGCTAAAATTCGTATAGGATTGATGTCTAACTGACAGGCAGATACAGGAAGGATATCTGTATTACCCACTGTTGCAGGAAAATGTAGTTCAGCTTGGAATTTACTTAAATTTGCTAATTATTGCTAATTAACACAAACTTCTCATCATTGGTTCATGTTGTAAGAAACAGAAAATAAACAATCGAACACCTTAGGAAAGAAACGCCGCTCCCCCAGTTCAGCTTCATTCCGGTGTCTCTCCTGCCCCGTGGTGGTCTCGCCTCCCTTTCGGTGGGTGTTACACTCGGTGCCTCCCAGCCCCTTTGGCGGGGTGGTGCAGGAGGCTGGGGACCACATGTAGGGTTTTCTCTCTGTTGCCACTCTGCCCTTGCTGGTTTTCCTCTGTCCTGGTGTGTGTCACCCATGGCCACAGTCCCTTGGTCCTTGTGTCTCTGTCCCGGTGTGGTTTGCCCATGGCTATGGTCCCTCAGAAGTGGGGGGGAAAAAAAATCTTATTTGATATCTAATCTCTGACACCATTGTTTGCCATCCTGCACTTTTTAATTCTCCATCAATAAGTTTTTATTTAAATAAATAAATAAATAAACACCCACCCCCGAGCTCCCCTGCACTGCTGAGACGATGATTTAAGCTGAGTTTGCTGCAGCATTTGGTCTGATTTTGGTGCCCAGTACCTTTGCAAAAATTTCTTCTGCTGGATGCTTGCTTTTCTGTCTACCTCTGCTAAAGCATAGATCTGACAATCCCCAGAGAGGCAACGTTTGCGCTGAAGGTGTGCAGGCGAACTGTTAATTCTTCCATTCTGTCTCCAGCAGAAGTTCGGTTGCTGAAAAGCTGTTTGTTCAGGTACAGGCAGCGAAGGATGAAATGACTGCCTGCTGCTGAGTGGCTGGATAGAAACAGCACACAGTGGAATCAACAGGCTTTTCCAGCAGGGCCAGTGGTAAGCATAACACTCTACAGAAGCCTGAGCATTGCTATATAATTTCTAATTATACCCCTTTGATTAGATGAATGTGGAAAAAAGAGAAAAAAATGGAAGGGAGATTTAAAAAAACCACCAAACTAATCAAACCATATTTCTTATTATTCTGTAAAGGTGATGTTGATCATAAGCAAGGCTAGAAGCTAATTACACTTGTATTATAAATGTGTGAATGTAGCTCTCAAAGTGTAAGGTGAAAACAGGTGATAATGACAGGAACCTTTACTGGTTGTGATACAAAGCTCATTAGCATTCCTAAAAGAATTTCCACTGACTGATGGGAGCTTAGTTAATGTTTCATGGGTGCTAAAATATTTTGAAATCTAGAGAAGGAATAGCATTTTATGTTAGTTTATTGCAAAAAGATAAATATTTTGTATGAATGTTTTTAGCAGGTTGACTCTAAGGCAGATGGGAGGAAATAATATAAAACCCTGAGCCCAGCGGCAGGGCATAGTCTCGTGGTGAGTTGGTTTTCATCTGTAAAATCTTCCTCTTTCCCCAGAGGCTTGTTCCCTTGCTGTGGTTCACTGTCTCCTCAGCTGTGTAGGTGCAGCTATATGTGGGCTCCACCGGTTAACAGGGTCACTGATACCGTCCTGGGTTAAGGAAAACCTACCACCCCTCCCTGGAGCAAACCTGTGTGCTACATCCTGAGTTTCTTCCATACTCTGGAGGTATCTCATTTATGCTGCACAAGGAAGAGTTCTGTTTAATTGTTGCAGCTTAAGTGAAAACCTGGACCTATAGGTAGGGGAAGAATTTTGTCAGTGACAATTTAGTCTAAGGTACATACCTTTACAGTAGCAGAATTGTTTAATACCTGCCTGAATATCACTATTGAAATTTTTTAAAAAATAAATACTTTCATGCTTCAAAATATTAAAGCTAACCTCATCCCCCTAGTGCTGGAAACTCAAAAATTGTGTCTTTGTGGTGGAGGTGTTCATGGGAGAGATCATAAAATCATAGAATGGTTTGGGTTGCAAGGGACCCTAAAGTTCATCTAGTTCCAACCCCCCTGCCATGGGCAGGGACACCCTCCACTAGCCCAGGTTGCCCAAAGCCTCATCCAGCCTGGCCTTGAACCCCTCCAGGGATGGGGCACCCACAGCTTCTCTGGGCAACCTGGGCCACTGCCTCACCACCCTCACAGTGAAGAATTTATTCCAAGTATCTAATCTAAATCTACCCTCTCTCGGTTTAAAGATGCTACGTCATCCCATCACTGCAGCCCCTGATAAAGCATCCCCCTCTCCTATAGGCCCCCTTTAGGGACTGGACGGCTGCTATAAGGTGTCCCTGGAGCCTTCTCTTTTTTGGGCTAAATAACCCCAGCTCTCAGCCTGTCCTCATATGGGAGGTGCTCCAGCCCTCTGATCAGTTATGTGGCTAAAGATGATTTGGAAATGTTGATTATATTGATTATATTGTCACACTTCAGTAAACAGATACATAAGAGAAACCAGCTACACTGAAATATTCCCAGACTTTTTCCTCCAAAATGAAGTTAACCTTCTAGGTTCAGACTTCGGAGCAGGGAGAACAGTGTCAGTATCACAAAACCCTGAACACCTTTTTGGTAGCAAAAAGGAACAAGGATACCAACTATTTCTTCTGCCCTGGTGGAAATAAAGAAGGTAAAGCCCATGTGAAAAAGAAGCCCACACAACAGCAGTTGCCTTCTGTCCAATATGGGATGTTCTGTTGTACTGGAGATACAGAAAGCGTGTGTAAAAAGTAAAATGCAGAAACATTGTTATAGATTGAACCTTGTTAAACATCTTGCTTAACATACACAGGAGTATGTTATCACAGTGGGTGCAATGCTGCAATTGATTTTGCTACAGAGCAGCTGCAAAAAAACCCCTTTATAAGGTGAGATTTCTGTGTCTGCCCTAGAAAAGCACAGTTATGGTGGAATACACTAATGTTCATTCTGTCAATTTTTTTAAGTGTCAAAGCTCCAGTATACTCTATATATAGCCAAGATGGGCTTCATGTTAGCTTACTTGGAGACTGCCAGCGATCTAGCTTCAGCAGCTAGGAGCTCAGCACAGCTTGTGGAACCTGGGGGGGAAATATTAAAACCAGCCCACTTGGCATGCTGCTGTGCATGAACTCCTCCAAACACCACGTCTTCTTGTGCTGCGTGCTCTGGAGATCAGATAAGATATTTTTTAGTACTAGTCCTTCCCTATCAGGATTCGGAATTGTTGTATTTTTATTTTCAGTTTCCCAAAATTACACTGGAGCACCTGGCTCAGCTGCCAAAGCTGTCTGGACTGTAAAGCTGGCTGTCATTTCAAAACAATGTTGGCATAAATACCGGTGATTTTCAGTAAGCTGTTCACAGGCTGAAGAGTGGAAAAAGTACAGACACACTGCAACAAATTGAGAGATTCACTCTAGCTGAGCAGCCAAATATAATTTGGAAAAAAAATTAAAATTAACTTGACTTTTAGAAAACTCATGAACATGCCCCTCTGGAAAATTCCAGGATCTCTCATTTTGACTAGCCTGTTTGTGGCATTTTCAGACCTTCTTTGATTAGATTCCAGGAAGAGTTCTGTGATACCAGGTGGCTGTGTTTTGCTGTAGCTCCACTGAGGGGAAAATAGTATTAGTCCTTTGACCTGCTTTTGGTTTATCTGACTTGATTGCTTTATATGATGCCACTTGATCCAAGTATTCTTAAAAGTATAAATAAACTTGAGGTGGGAAAAGAAGCGTATGTAAGGAAAGTCTGACATTTTAAAGTGTCAGTCTTAAGAGTAAAAAAACCTAAGATTTGCCATTTTAGGATGTTTAATGAAAATTTGATATTTTATGGCTCTGATGTTTGGTCTTACAAGCTTAAGAATGAAAAGGAACAAAAAGATATGATCTCAAGCTACATTGGAATATCCTGTCCAAAAAGACAGGATGTTGTGATACGTTATCACATGAGGACCTGCCGGCAGAAATCTCGTGCACCTTGACAGCTTGGTGGTGTGAGGAAGACGGTACTCCCCGCCTAGCACAGGCTGAACACCAACCCCCACATCCGTACGTGGATTTTGGCAATAGCAAAAACCAATCCTGTGTCTGCACTTGTGCTTTATGCCCTAGGAAGGTTGCCAGGCACTGGAGTGAATCACTCTGTAACAGTACCTCGGCATAAATAGAGTTAAAAACATGTCAGGGCCCGCTCCTGACAGCTGTGAGCATGTACCCAGTTTGGGTCAGAGGCTGAAAGATCTTTCTAGAATAAATGCAGGCTGGTTCTTGCCAGCTGGCTTCAAGGATTGGTGTGTTCCTGGCGGTTTTAATTTTATAGGCTGGATAGGCTGGCAGCTCAGTTGGGATTCTGCTCACAGCCCCTTGGGAAACAGTGGCAGTGGTCCTCACCAGCGGATGGTTACCACCTTCCTGCTTGAAGCTATTGCCACAAATCGTCACAGCATGTGGTGGGGGACCCAGTTCTTCAGGGGATGTCAGGGCTGTGAGCCTACTGACTGCTGGAGGGTCTTTGGGTTTGTTCCAAAAGTCCATCAACTTAAACTCACTGAAGCTTGTTGAGAATGTGAGATGGAGGATTGTCCTCTTGGCTTCAGAAAACAGGCTTCTCAGAACAGACAGCAGTGCGTGTCCATGTACGACAGCCCATGTTCAGGGTGTGGGCTGCTGCCGGGCTTGTACCCAAACAGGAATATTTCGTAAGGTACTTCTGAGTGCCAGGATGGACATGATGGCTCTCTGCCTGTTCAAATGCTTTCTTACATACTAGCGATAAATAATATCTTTATTCAGCAAAACATTGCTTTTCCTGAGCTGTTAAATTAATAGCACTGCCTAATTAATAAGCTCATCTCAACTTCCCACAGCCAGTCTGCATTCCCGTGAATAATTGCATCTTCACCGATTGTCTTCACTTTGGATTTCACATTTTAACCTTCTTTACATCTACTGCTCTATTGTTCAGTTTACAGATTAGCTTGGAAAAGAGAAGTGTTCTACCAAGTCAAACCAATTTTGGTAAGGGTGAAGATTATTGCCTTTTCCATTAAATCACTAGTAATCATTCCTAGTTTTAATTAGTTTGGGGCATGAGAAATGCAAGGAGGAAGAAGCTAGAGAGAGTTGCTATGAAATGTTTAGACTATGAATAGCTTTTAACAGAATGCACCTTGCAAAACTTCTGTGCTCGCTGAGGCCAATGCAAAACAATTAATTAACATCAGATGATGACAAAATGTTTCATTGGTTTTGACTCTAAGGAAAAACTCTTGAGATTTTGAAAGTAAACTTGAACATTTGCCTGTATTTTAACTATAATTAGTAACAAGGTTTCAGACTTTTATTTTTATCTGTGTTGCTCTCACTGTTGAATAGAAATCTGATTAAACTACAGTTTTTTTAGTTTTTAGCTCATCTTTTCTGTTGTAGTTTGTGTATAAATACTTTTAAGCAACCATAATTTTTTTTTCTCCTCTTGTTCATAAAGTACAAGAGACTGTTGGGTTTTAGTTCTGTTTTGCATTTAGCAAAATTGGATTTTTCTAACACATACAATCAAAACTAATTCCTTACAGAAATGTGACCTTACTACAACTGAAGAATGTGTAATTGTAGAGTAGGATGGGAAGAATCCCAATGTAGAACACCTTTTCAGTTTTCAGGAGGCACTTAATGCAAAGGTAGGAAAGGAATAAGATTTTATATATTTGTGAAAATATCCTAGAAGATGCAGATATAGTCTGCTTTGAAAAACACGTTGTTATGTCCTTTCTTGAACAAGTGCAGGGTGGATATGAAAGTGCATAATTCATTTTAAGGTAGATCAATGTCAATGGGTAAAGACTTTAGTTTATATGACAATTAATGCCTAAATTATTTTCTTGATATAAAATAAGGTGCTGTGATAATATAGATCTGTTCATACCCGTTTGCCTGTTTTACTTATGCCACATTCACAGCTATTATGGTCCTAGATTCCATTTGAAACAGCATGTAAAATGATTAATTTAGGAACAAAATTTTTTCACCTCCAAATTGCATAGACCAAAGGTGCAGCATTGAAAGAGGATGGAGCAGGTTTTTTCAAAATCCATGGTTTTTGTTCAGTTTCTTTCTCAGTGTCCCATTCATTGACAACGACTGAACCCTGTCGTTGCCTGTACCGTGCAGAGGGGATGTCCTGCTCTGGTAATATATCACAGCCAAAATTCGTGTAGGAAATATGTGATGTACTTGTTTATTTGGAATGGATTCTCCAGAGCACTCTTACATTTCCGTATGCCATCCATTTAGCTACACAGGCCAAGCACTTGTTAGAGACAGTGCTGGTACTACTGTGTCCCAGGGATGCTCTGCAGGAGTAAGTGGTTTGCACTTGCTAAGGCAGAGGTGCGTGGTGTGGTTGCTATGTTCCTAGCAATCAAGCCTTTCCATAATGATAGATAGCTCTAAAAATAAATCAATATATGTGAGTAGAGTAGCTGTCATTTAGGTTTATTTCAAAAGGTTGGTGATGAAATATTTTTATCTGTCCGTAATTCAGTTTTCTTGGGAAAACACACCTCTGCAGGGCAAGCTAGGCTTTAAAAGCGTTACAAAGCAGCAAAGCTTTGTGCAAATGAGAGTGAACACAATTCCTTGAATGGATTAGTAGGCATAAGGTTTTGTTTAGCAATACTTAGGTTTGATTATCCCCTTCCTGAACTGTGGCTTCCCAAACCCAGCAAGATCTTACAAATGAAGACTTCACAGTATGGGCCAAAGGAGATATATAACTTGCCTGTTGCACTCCAGTTTATGTGTTCTGCAGGTTTTTCACAGCACTTTGTTGACTGTTTTCAGATTTTGGCTACCATGAACTAAATTTGAGGTCAGTTCTGCCATTTTCTGTTTGTGTGATTTGGATTATTCCCACGAGCGTGTATCTGTAATTATTTCTGTGTTCCTCTTTTTTTTTTTTAAGTCATTTTTCTAATTTGTTTGGAGTTATAATCTTTCCCTCAGTGCATTTAAAATCTGTTCCAGCTTCATATCTTCTTCCAATCTCATAAGCTTGTTACCTTCGCCATAGTCTGCTGACAGGACTGAGTAGTACCAGATCCTGGAGAGACCCCTGTAACGTAGCATGTCCTTCATCACAGTTTTACTGTGGACCACTGGTGTTCTGTAAGTCAGTTTTTTCTTTGTTTTTTACCCACCCAATAGCAATTTCGGATAGACTCATTTGCTCTAGCTTGCTTTGAAAATGTCACAGGGAACAGTGCAAGAGGTCAAGCAGTGTAACACCTACAGCATCTGCCATAGAGGAGTTTACATGAGTTTAACAAGCTTCGCTCTTGACAAAACCATTTCAGTTGCTGCTCCAGTCTTTTTAAATTTTAGAAACTGGTTTTGCATTTGTTCTAGTGTGTTCTTGTCAAGGTCAGACTAGGATTTGTCCCAGGAAAAATAGTACTTTCTTCCCTTAAAAGTATAAAGAAATAAAAAACCGAACCAAAACCCTTCCTGCCTCTTAATAACTTCTAATCAAGATTTAAAAAGAGAGAATAAACATTTCAGAAGAGAGAAACTGAAACTTAAATTCAGTCCCATGCATTGGAACCTAAACTATATCCAGATATTTATTATTTTTCTAGATGTTTTTAAACTTCATAATTAGAAGATGTTAATTTAAATTAAACAAAACCTGATATTGATTGGTAGATTGATCTACCTTCTGGTAGATAAAAAGTTAACATGATTTTTGAGCAGCTGTTTCAGAAGGCACATGTTTACCTCCCAAGAAAACTCCCATTAAATATTTGCATAAACATTTTTCTAAATAAAGTGCCTTCATAAATCATGATGTCACTCCATGGAGGTGGAACTACAGTAGCTGCAAGTTCACTGATCAATTTCTAAGCAAGTATTGGGAGTATTTTTTAACATATTTTTTAAAGAAAAAAAGACAAGGTAAGCCAAAGCAAACCCAAACCAGTGTTACCTGTGGAGTCCCACTGTGCAGAACTCAAGGACACTCTCATCTAGTTGTCTTCAATAGCCTTGCAAATGTTCTCACATCCATCTCGCCTTCTGGTTTCCATGAGTTGGATAGGTGTCAGAAGACAGAATATAGCTGGACTTTGCCACGGCGTTACGTATCTGTAAGAAAACAAATGTTTGCATCTGATCACAGGGCATTTGATCTAAGTGCCCTTCTGACAATGGATCTGGGGGTAGTCTATTGAGTATAACTTAGAATGAACACCGGGAGAAACAGCTGGGGCTTTGCAGTGGTTTCGTGTGTGTGCTCTGTGTGGAAATTAGTGGCTTTAAATATTTTAGGAAACTGGAGGAGAAGGATCAAAGCTGTATCACTGAGTCATAGAATCACAGGATGGTTTGGGTTGGAAAGGACCTTAAAATCATCGAGTTCCAACCCCCTGCCATGGGCAGGGACACCTCCCACTAGCCCAGGTTGCTCAAAGCCTCATCCAGCCTGGCTTTGAACCCTTCCAGGGATGGGGCATCCGCAACTTTCCTCTTTTGTAATTTTCTTTCATTTTGTTTTTCTGATTTTTGTTTTCTCTCTGTCTGATGACCATTGGCTCATTTAGAGCTATATTTAATGACACTTTTTATCATCTCTGTCGTCATTCCTGTAAATAAGGTCGCATTTATCTAATCAAGTCATACTGCAGCCACTGCTCTGTGGTACTTGCAAGGTGAAGTGAAAATTCTATTTGTGATTCATTGGGGTAATTATAGAATTTGCCAGAGTGCGTGTGGGCAGGTAAGTACACACTTAAGTTAGATAATTGTGTCAGCAGAGAACAATTTATGCTTAACAGGACTTGATTTAATAAAGGCAAGTTTAATCCAAAATGAGATATCGTTTGATGGAGAAGTTTCCACAGAACTTAGAAGTTCACAAGAATCTCGCCCATATTAAAAAAAGAAAAAGTATGTGTGCCCTGTATCTTGGACATAAATATAAATATATATTTATATCTCGAGTCAGATATTTTAACATCATCCTAACTGACAAGTGCTGATAATAGTTTGTAACTCTGTTTTGGATATCCAAAACTGGATCTGGTAATTTGTAAACTTTTGGATATTTGACTCTGAATAGTACATATTTTGTTTTTCCACTTTTTCCTTTGATGTAAACCTACCGTAAAGGTGAAGAATGAGAAAGAAAAAGTGGAAAAAAAAATATATATATATATTTTTTCTTCCCTTACCAAAATAAAGGCCTTCTTCCTCTCTGCTTGACAACAACTATGATAGCAAGCCTGGCATGTTGGGGAACTGGCACAGGCTGACAAGACAGAGCAGTCATGGGTCTCGCTGCCTTCTGAAGCATCCTGCCTTAGGCAGCTGCTGACTTTGTGCCTAGAGCTGTCCTTGACCTCGTTCAAGTACTCAGAGCAAGGCTGCATAAAAAATGTCTGTGCATTTCCAGAACAACTTACAAGCTTTGGTCCGCAGTGGGTTAGGGTTTTTTTTTTTCATTCCAAACTTTCAGACTCTTTCCCCACATCAGAGCTTGCTGATGTGAAAGAGTGAAAAGAGAGCCTTGATAGCCAGAGTCACAGTGAATAGGGAGAAATCGCTGCTCAGATCTCTTCTCTGTGTATCTATCTCAAAGCATATTTTTCTTCTCAGGCTCTGATGCAAAGCTGAACCTCTAACATCACAAGGTCTGGACTATCACGAAGAGTAGAAGACAACTCCACTGCTTCATAACTCAAGGTAATGATCACTTCCTCAGAATTAAAATGTTTTAGCTTGTGTAAACAGGATTTTTACTGATCTGCTGATCATCTGCAATCCTTGCATGATGGTTCAATGCAAGTTATTATCCTCTACTGAACTGGAATTAAAAACCAGAATTATTTGCTATATTCTTTAAATAACTGGTGCCAGACACAACCCCTCTGCATTTCCTACCTTTAAAAGGGAAATTACACTGGGAGAAAGAGCTCAGACATAACCCACCAAGCATTTTTGCTCCAAATTTGGATGTGAAAGCTGCCCTTTCTTTAAATGCCATAAGGAGACAATTGTTCTGAACAGAAGCCTTAACGTGTTGGCTATTGTGCACGCGTTAGATACAGAACTCCATCTCTGTATGTCAGTGTACAGGTTTGCACATTTTATATGTCCTGAAGTGGATGTAAGAGATCACATGTGAGATTACACTGTGGGCACATTGGAAAACTGAACCTCACGTAGGGTTATCAGCTGTTCTCCAACTTCTGAGATAGGTCAAGCATGTTCCCAGAGCTACTGAGGTCACAAAGATCTCATCAGGAAATGCCAGGTTGCCTCTCAGGGTGTTGAGTTTTGTTCTTTCCTTCACAGACTTTTACAAACATTTGGGCCACTGGCCTGGTATAATACATGCAGCTTTTCCCCAAAAAGAAAAGAAAAAAGGAAAAAGAAAAAATTTTGAACATTTGTCACATGTTTATTCTTTATTTGTATTATGAAGCTATTGACACTGATTTCCTATTTCTGTAATGAAAAGTTTGTAACGCTGCATCCACTAACAAGTAAGAAAGTCGTGTGAGATAGCAATGTTCCATGAAAGTGATTCATTACATAGTAATCATTAAAAATGTGAAAAAATGGAAGTGGGCTTGCTTCAGAAAATGAATCCATTTCATTCCCGACCTTATTCATAAGGTTTTTTTCTTCCATATTCACGTTTCTCATTTCTAGATGTGCTCATTTTCTCCCCTTCTGCTTTCGCACTAATTTTAACTTTTTTGTCAGATAGGTTAAATAACACTGAAATTATTTTTACTTAAATACAAAATTAAAATAAATGCAAACCTGCTATAACATTTCTGATTACAATTCCCCGCTTCCATCCCACACCCTGATAAGGAATAGCTGCACTTTAAACATTGAATTTTTAAATTTTTTTTTCAGAAAACAAGCCACTTGGACTCCTTGTTCCAGAAGTTTCTGTTAGGGATAGAAGTTAAGCAAGAACAGACCAAAAAAACCTCAAATAAGTAAAGATATCAAATATTTTGTAGCCCAAGACTTTTGGTGCTTATTATTATTAATTTTATATAAAATGTAAAATTATATTCCTATAAAATATAAAGCTATAAAAGCTAGGTTGGCTTAAACAGGATTCCACTCTTCTGTTATTTTTCAAATGGGTGAAAACAATGGACCATAATATCTGCTCCTAAAGCACAGGGAAAAAGGAGAGAGTAAATAGAACCCCAGGGTGACAGTGGCTGGCACAGCTCTGGTTTCACACCGTGCCATGTCTCGCTGCTGTCAGTCTGTTTGTAAGGAATAAAGGTTTGGGATAAGGACAGTCAGTGTGCTCTGCAGATGTTCGCTCAGCTGTCCTCTGGGTTGTGAGTGACGGGGGGAGCGCAAAGGTCACACAACCTCGTTATTCGGTTTTGAGGTGCAAGTGGCCATTGTGGGATGGGTGCAGCATTCACACACGTGAAACCTCTGCTTCTGTCCCCAGAGTTCATAGACTGGATAAACTGTGACAAAAGAGATTTATGGAGAAATTCAATTAGATGGTTTTAAAATTACACACAAAAGTCTGCAATTAACTTGATTGAACTGTGTGTCCTGAGTTCCAGCCCAGTGACTCAAATGCTAAATCACATTTTCTGACTCCTATAGTTTTTTTTCCCCAGTGTGCCTTTGAAATTAAACTTTTCAAATTAAGCAACTGGCACCATAGAGGATATTTATGTTTTGACTATAAATAGCAAAGTGGTAATCCTATTGTGAGTTTGCAATTGTCAATGCTATTTTTTAAACCTATCTTGAGATTTTAATTTACATACATACTAACGTCTATCCACGCAGCCCCACCGAACTGTGTTCTGCTTGGGTGCGTAACCATACCTTGCCTCCACACCACTCTCTGGGTTTTTATGGCATATATAGGAAAAAGACAGGGGGAGGAAAGGCAGCTATACAGCTATACCCACACACATTAATTAAAAGCATGCATGTATGTGAGAGAGGTGATGGTATGTGCGTTGGAGGACAACCTCTTAACCTGTGAAATCTTCATTACCTACTTGATTTGTGGTGCAGAACCAACAGTGCAGTGGAGCTACGTGGTCGCTTGTTCATACACTTTGTGGGTCCCATGTGATAAACGGATTTGCAGTTGCAGTTTTGATGGGCACATCTGCTTGTAAACGCAGAGAAGAGGCATACAATCCAAACAGGTTCTCCCTTTGGGTTCATTCCTTTTTGCTTTATTGCTGTGTGTCAACAGAGGAATGCGATTTTGGTTTTCCAATCGTGCCTACCTTGATGGTCCAAAACGTCAAATGGCATATGAACAGCTACATAATGTTTTTATTGTGTACTTTTAATGACCATTAACGTAGCACAAAACTGAAAAGTAATATGATGTAAACCATTTTTTATATCTACAAGCTTTCATATATCTCATAATGCTATATTTAAACGTTCTGTGATGAACCAATTTCGTTTTCAAAATATGCAAATTATAGCAGCAGGCTTTTAAAACATTTTAAATGGTCTTTGTCTAATAAAATGAGTCATTTTTCACTTATCAAATTCAGAAATAAAATTGCATACAGCTATTCTCTTTCTCCTAAATGAGAAGAGGAACAATATTTCTTTTATTGCCTGTCAGTTCTGCATCACTTTAAGTGCACTGTGGGTGGACTGTGCTCCTATACTTTCTTTTCAGCATTGCACCCAGAAATCAATCAGGGTTTGAAACTCACCCTTTTCGTTAGGATGGGTCTGACTGGTGATTCAAAAGAGTAATGCAGCTATAACCTATGATATTTTTCAAGCAAAGTGATTTTTTGTTCCAATTAGTGCCTGAGTTCTACTTCAACTGGAGCATGCCACCTTGTTTCAAAGCTGGCGCTTGCAAACATTGCTAACCAGGAACAGCTGTGTTCACTGTCAACACACCAGAGCATGAGGCCACCCAAGAGGATTTTCTCTGTCCTCTGCCATCTTGTGTTTTTAAAAAATTGTAAAGTGCAGAGAGGAACTTTGGTCTTTTAAAATACAGCATATTTCTTCAGTGAAAATAAAACCCCCCAAATTTTTAGCATACTGTATGTCCACAGTATTCAGATCCCTGTGTTCCCCGAGGCAAATTCAGCTCCAAGCTGTTGTTTATTAGTACAGCTTCTTATGATCTAGACTCCAGAAAAAAAATAAATGTATAGAATGTGATTCTGAAAAACACAGACTTGTGCTGGCTGCCTTCAGGTCTAACACCACTGGTGTTGGGAGGTGAGCACGAGCTCTGGTGCATAAGCTGCTGTGAGACATCTTTCTGTTTTCTTGCTTAGCCCCATGTAGACCTGTAATACATGGACTTGCTTTTTTAAAAATATTGATTGAGTGTGAAGAACAGCAGCGGAACCTCTGTAGTATACGCTGAGCAGTTTGATATTAGAAATTGCTGTATATGTTAATCTAACAAAATAAAAATGATAATGCTTCGCATCATTTGAGATGTACGGTCATTGTCTTGCTAGATCTTTATGCTTGAAATAGAATACTTCTTGAAAGACCTTGTTAGAAATACCCATCTAATGCTTGCTGTTAAACCCATCTTTCAGAGATCACATGGAGAAATGTTCAGAGATCATATGGAGAAATGTTCAAATGTTATTCAACGTTCTTATTTCCAAATACTCCCTTGTTGGAACTAGCGTGTATAGAAGTTGATGTACTAGGGCACAAAATAGAGAGACTCCTGAGGGTTACTTTGAGCATAAATAATCCATCACTTCTCGGGTTTCCAGGTGTTTTTTCCCCAGTTAGTTGACTTTATGAGAGATATTACCTCGTGTCTTGCTTAAAGTGGAAACTGGAGCGTAGTGTAGAAATACTTGATCTCATGGTAGTGGTGTTATCAGGGGCTGTGTAGCAAACAGTTCAGTCTGGTTTATCCTGCAGACTATACTTCTGAATATTGGGGCAGGTGTCGAGCTTTTAGCCTGGTGTTTTTCTGTGCTGAGGTTATGTGCAACAGGGTGATTTTTATAGACAGCTCCAGACTGCGGGTTCAGCTGGTTTAAGGGTGTGTGTAATATTACACCAGGACATTTTGTGCAGGTATATTTAAGGACATATTTGATGTTAGGGTATTTTACTGAATAAGTCTCCAAAACTCCCAGCACCTTGCAGAGTTAAGTCCCTGGCAGAGTGAGGCACCGTGGCAAGCCTGGGAAGATAATCCACTTCAGAGTGCTGTCACGTCTAGTATCGTGCCTCTTTCCTCGTCCACCCCCTGCCAAAGAGCTCCTCTCAACCACACCATGGGCACATGTCATCGTGTCTATTTAGCTGTCACTCTAAAACAAAAACAAAAATGGATTGTGTTTCCAAAACTGAAAAAAAGTACTGTTTTTTAACAGTTCTTATCTAATTTGGNCTATCTGATATTGCTGTTAAATGTGTGGCATTTTCTACAGTTATTAGGAATACTTAGGATATCACAAAAAATTGTAGTGGTCTTAATAATTTCTAAAGACAAATAGAAGGACAACTGACAGATGCTGTACCCTCTCCCCCTCTAAGTTATGGAGCTGAGGCAAAACAATAAACAACCTCAGCCCCAAAGGGGTTTGCTTCAGAAAACCCCCGTATATTGCTTAAATTTGTGCTTTAATCACAATAGGTCTTGCAACCTTTATTCTCAAGACACTCTAATTAGATCAATTTAGAACACACTCACTATAAATCTAGCAAATTATTATCTCGGAAATAGGTTTAGCAGACAGTTCAGTTTTAAGGATAAAGAGAATTAAGCTAATTTTAGTGGGGCTTGTAGGTGCAATAAGCATCAAAAAAGTAATAGAATCCAATGAAAAAGGTTAACTTTTATCATGGCAAACTAATGAGTATATGATTAAATTCTTGCTGATTAAATTATGAGAAGTCGGTTATGAGGTAATCTGCAGATGTTTTTATGCAAAATAATCTGTAGAACCTGTAAAGAACAGGATAGGAGAATACGGGTAGAACTGAATTTCTCAGAAAGAATTCAATGCCTAGTGGAATTAGACAGAACTTAAAATGAGAAGATTGCTGCTGATGGATGACTTCCGTTTATCCTGATTTATCCCAGCTTTCAGAACCTCTTCCCTTTTATTGCCTCATCCAGCCTGGCCTTGAACCCCTCCAGGGATGGGGCATCCACAGCTCCCCTGGGTGAGTTGTACGGACTCGTCTTCGTCTCCGTCCATGCAGCATGCTTGATCTCACTGCCCTGTGCTGCAACCCTCTTTGCTACAGGAGCGTTAGAGCCACTTCGCTGCAGCTCCCCTCTCCTTTCCCTCTCTCCAGGCCCTTTTGCCACCGCCAGCGACCATCACTGCGTGCTCTGCCTGGCACGGCGAGGTGGGCCGCTGTCAAGCGGGAGGCAGTGGAAGAGCCAGTGCCAGCAGCCACTGGTGCCAGATCCCTGCTGTGTCAGTGGCTGGGGGTCTGGGCCGTGGTGGCAGCCCCTTTCTCCTGGCTTGGCTCCTCAGGCAGTGTCCTCTAGGGCACCGGCAGCCAGGAGCATCCTCTGGGCTTTGGTCCAGCTCCCATGTGCCAGTCTAGTAAATGGTTCAGTGCCAAGAAGAGGGGAATTCCCTCCCTGGAGCTACAGCTGTAGTGTTTTGCAGGGGTCAGTTGCATTAAGATATCAGATAATAGTGTTCTACGTGTGAGTTGTTGTATTTTCCTAGTGTCCCAAAGTTTGAGCCATCATTTTGGATGGCATGGGGGGCCGCTATGAATCAGAGCTGCTTTATTGACAGCTTTTCTTGCCTGATGCACAAAACTGCCTGGCTGTTTAATATGCACGTGTTGATGGTAATCAGCATCTTGGGACTGCTTTCAGCAATAGTTTTCTGATTAGCTAGGTGTAAATGCACTTTATCAAAAGTATCTGTAATAAACTTTCTAAATCATTCATCCACAGGTTGTTAATTGTTCATTTCTGAAGCACACGAATGTATTTCAGAATTGTTTCTTCTAGTACACCTCTTCATGTAGCCGAAATACAATGCTGCAGTTTCTTATTTTTTGTTCAATAATGTTTCATGACACAGTTCTAGTGCATTAATGTCATAGATAATTATTAATAAATGAAAGAAAAATTAAGGCAAGTTTAGACCAAATAAAAAAATTAATTGTTCTTAATAGAGGAAGATAAAACTTCTAGTCCTGCCAAGGCAAGTTGTGTAATTAATATGTGTTCTTCGGAATTTCACTATTTTCAAAGTAGATTTTCAGGCATGTGATTTTGCTTTCATGGTTTCTAATAACATCTGTAAACACTTTGAGTGGGGGTAGTGTTTCCACTCTGAATGATGGGGTTCATGCATAGAAACTGGAGAGAAAAAAGACTCACTACATTATTCATGTCATGTATCGAGTGATACAAAAAAAGTCTGTCCTTGGCTTTTTCTTCCTTTGAATGTATAGTTACATTTTGTTTTTTGCTGAGGCGTATGCTGGATTGACAGGAAAAGAGACCTATTCCAGGGCAAAAAGTAGCAATGTAATTTTCACCTTTCTGGTGAAAGCAGGGAAGGAGGAAAATACATCTCCTTGTTTGCCACAATGCACTTGACCCAAATATTTTCAATGTGATGGCTAGACAGCCTGACAGAAATGGCCATTTTACAACCTAATACATGTATCAGGGGCAGAGGCAGTCTATATTTGTGATTTGAGTATTTTTGGCAGATTCTGGGCTTAAAGATAAAATATTTCTATGTCCACTGGTTCTAATAATGAGATAGGGTATTTTGTGTTACCATGAGAAGGACAATGATATTCAGGAAGTGGAACAAAAGGTTATCTCAAATACATGCCAAACATGGTTGAAAGCCTTGTTTTCCAGTTCCAGTATGCATTTAAAATAATCCATTAGGTCAAGTTCAAGACCTCATATAGCTGTAGCATTTTTTGTTGTCACGGTTTGTGCAGCTGTCAATAAACCTTGAACAGAATTTCACTGACCGAACAAACACGCTTTTAACAGAATGTTGTAATTTCATCTCTCATTAAAAGTAAATATGTTTTCTTATACATTATTCTGGTTGAGAATTTTGTGGAAGCTTTAATTCCAAAATGTTTCAGCTACCCAGTAGGTTGGGATGCTCAGATTCCAAGCAAGCTGGCTGGAGTTTTCATTTGGATTTTGGTGCTTTTTCTTATTTGATTATCAGTCAAAAAGAAAAAAAGTAGACATTGGTTCTGATGTCTGGGCATACAGTGGGAACTTAGAAGTGTGTAAGTTTTCAATCTGATATTAATTAAAACGTGTTTATTTTAAACTACAAATTCAAGCAAGTGTTTTAAATATTTGTGGGGTTGCTTTTTTTCCTTTGTGGTTTTTGGTTTTGTTTTTTTTTTTTTTTTTTTTTGCACATTACAGCCAGGTGCGTGGACAAGGTCAAACCAGTTGGTGCTCCAAAGGAAGTGGATGTTTTGATACAGTGTCAAAGATCAAACTGAACAGCAAAAGAGAATTATTTCTAGATCAGTCTTTTTGTTCTATATAGGTTAATAGTACACATTGTATTTTAGTGACTAATCTTGAATTGTGACAGCAGAGGACAGCTGTCTTTTAGAGAGCTACTTAAGCAGATGTAAATTAGATGCACATATAATAAACTGTGTAAGCCAACAATAGCTCAGTTGGATAAAATGCTGTATTATTAATTTTGAAAGTTTGTCACTATAATTTCTAAGGTGAGAGTCAGAGACATAAAAAGGTGTGTTTCCCATATTTTGATACCTTCAGAGAAACACACTGAATTGAGGCACGCAGAAAAACTCTTCCTATTTAGAAAAGGAAGAGGTCTTAAAAAGGAAGAATCTGATTAAAGCATGGTCATAAACTGACAGATCTGTCTGCACTAAAAAAAGATATTGTCCAGTTGATAATTTTCCAAGCAGTATTGTCCAGGTACTAACATGAAACTGGGAGCTAGGAGTGCAGCAATGTTTTATAATTAGACTGTCTTTAGGGAGAGTGTGCATGTTGCTGATCTGAATTAGTGTAAGGTATTGAAATATAAGCCCAAATGTTCATCCTAAATATGTAATATTTAGTTTATTTCGTTTATGAGTATTAGGGTTTTGGTTTTTTTTTTGTGTGGTGGTTTGTTGTGTTTTGTTTTGTTTTTTTTTCACCATGATTTGAAAGAATGTGAAGAAGCTGCTTACTGAATTTTGAGGAGGCTTTAGCTTAACTTTACTGGGTATAGGTATGTGGACACTTTTTATCTTTTTCTGTTTGACTGGCAGCAAGGATGTTATCTGAATGGAATTCAGATTAGGTGTCACCTAGGAGATATATAAAAGGAGCTTTCATATACTGTCACTGTTTAGATATTTCAGGAGATAAGCAAGAACCTTTTTGAGCTGTCAGCTATCAAAGGGAATAAAAGCAGCTATTTTCTATTAAAACCATGCACAATATTTTAAGCAGTTATAAGATTTAGGATTAGCTCTAGGGCAAGACTATAGATATGCAAAACTTCATTCTAACCTCCAGTTTATTAATTTACTAAGGCATTAGTTTGGAGTACACAAGCACATATTTGCAAGATTTATTAGCTCACGGAAAGAGAATTGCTACAGTAATATCATAAAGGTTTTTTTTAACCTTTTTTAAACAGTCAGTTAATATGCAATGCATATTCCTCACCTTTGTTTTGAGGTCCTTTTCAATTTAAGGGTGAGGTTAAATTTTCAAACAATTTAATCTGACCCTAATTTTACCTCAGCACAAATATATTTGAATAGGAGTTGCATATATATAATGGTTTAATCTGTGAGAAGCACATTTCGGTGTCATTTTCAATGACTTTTTCTGCACATAACACAGCACATAACACTGCAAAAATTTGCACATGCTTGGTACTTTACCAGTGCTGCCTTAACATTCCACAGTTCTTTTGTGCTTTACTTCAAATCCTAAGCAAATTTTGTAGAATAAGGTAAAAATCCCTCTTAGTCATATTTCTTGCATTGTGTATGTTATGATACTTCCTTACTTCTTTGTTTGTATTATAAATTATCATTTATGTACATGTATTACATCATAAATTACATGTATTACATCATGTAAGGACGTGGACCTGTTGGAGTGAGTCCAGAGGAGGGCCACAGAGATGGTCAGACGCTGGAGCACCTCCCGTACCAGGCTGAGAGATTTGGGACTGTTCAGCCTGGAGAAGAGAAGGCTCCGGGGAGACCTTAGAGCAGCCTTCCAGTACCTGAAGGGGCTACAGGAGAGATGGGGAGGGGCTCTTTAGCAGCGAGTGTAGTGATAGGGTGAGGGGCAATGGTTTGAAGATGAGAGAAGGTAGATTCAGATCAGATATTAGGAAAAAATGTTTCACTGTGAGGGTGGTGAGGCACTGGAACGGGTTTCCCAGGGAAGCTGTGGATGCCCCATCCCTGGAGGGGTTTCAGGTTAGGTTGGATGGGGCTTTCAGCAACCTGGGCTAGTGGAGGGTGTCCCTGCATTGGAACTTGACAATCTTTAAGATCCCCTCCTACCCAAACCGTTCTGTCATTCCATGATGATTCTATGACACAGTGTGATAATATGACATGAACAGTCTAGAAACAGAATGGTAATATTAACCTACGTAAAACTGTTGGCCCTATCATTCTCCTTTGTTAGAGTATTTTGATTAAGTACGAAACAGGGTTGCAAAATAGGTTTCATACACATGAACATTCCCATAACTGGTCCGGTACTAAAGTTTTACTTGTATCTCTGTTGTTAGCTGTGAATCTCAGAATTTTCCTTGCCTTTACTGCTTGATTTCCTTCTGTGCCTTATGCTGTCTTTCTGTGATAATACTCGTTACGTTTTATTGATGGTGCTAGTGAAAATTGATTTTGCAATTATGATGCCTGAATGACAGACATTAAGAGCACGGATTTTGTCAATTAGAATTGCTTGGATTACTGACAAAATATTGCTTTCTGCTGATGGATGAAGTGAAAGACATGGAAATTCAATGTCAGTATTTGCAATGAAGAAGCTTTACTGGTGACATTTAGACCTTTGAAAGTATGTTCATAACAGAGTGAAATGATTATTCAATCTGTGAGTGGGAAATAAATGTGGAATGGCAACGATTTCTTGTTGTTAGGTTTATCATAGGTATACTTCGGTCCATAATATGCACATCTGGCACATAGACTGAAGCCACAGTGCAAATCTATGATTGAGAAATCTATATCCTTAACGGGCTGTAGTGGGTTGACCTTGGCTTGTTGTTGGAAGCCACCCAGCCTCTCTCTCATACTGTCCTCCTCAGCAGAACAGAGGGAGAAAATAAGATGGAAAAGCTCATGGGTTGAGATCAAGACAGGGAGATCATTGATCAGTTACCATCATGGGCAAAACAGGCTCAACTTGGGGAAAATAAATTTTTTGTCAATTAAAACAGAGTTGTACCAAATACAAATTAAAACAACACCTCCCTGCCCTCTGCTCTTTTTCCCAGGCTCAGCTTCACTCCTTCATTCCAAACTTCTCTGCCTCCCCGGTGCTCCCTGAGAGGCACAGGGGGATGGAGAAGAGGGCTTGTGTCAGTCCTCAGCAGCTCCTCTCTGCTGTTCCTCACACTTTTCCTGTGCTCCAGGACGAGGTCCATCCCAGGAAATACAGTCCTTTGTGAACTGCTCCAGCACAAGTCCTTCCCGGGGGCTGTGGTCTCCAGGGGCTCCTCTGCTCAGGTACCTGGAGCACCTCCTCCCCTCCTTCCCCGGCCGGTGTGACAGCCCCAGCGCTGTGCGAGCCCTGTTCAGCAACAGCCAAAGCGTGGCCGTGGCACCAGCACTGCGGCAGCTGCAGATGGAAAGCGCAGGGCTGCACATGCTGCTGTGAAGAAAGTTAACTCCAGGCAGAACCCGTAACACCGGAGAGATAATCTTGTGAATTCACGGTGTACCTTTCTGGTTGGCCTCTGATTTAAGGCAACAACTAAATAAGGAATACAGTAGGAAAGTCTGTGAAAAGAGCAACAAATGGGGCCGTGTAAACGCACTGACAGGAACAGCCATTCTATCTGTACTCTTTGATGCACTTTATGAAGCCAATAAGTAAGTAAAATTTTGTTTTCTCTGTAGTATTCTTGCTGCCTTGTTAGTGTGTTGATGGTTTCTTAGGTCTGAGCATAATGGCATCCTCTTTGGGAGTTGTGAATTTGAAGTATGGGTATGTTGTAATACTTTAATATTTCGTATCAACAAATGCCAAGCATTTGTCTACCAAGAGAAAAGTGCTCTTTGGATAGCTATAAATTAGACTCCAGCTGGTGTTCAGGGTCCTATTTGCTTTTTAGCCCAAGTGGAAGAGTCAGCTGACACAAGCAATGAGTAGGTTTTATTCAGGGCTGGTAACTTACTCTTATTTTTCCACTTTCAGACCCTATGGTTGTTTGTTTTCTGCAACATTCGCCATCCATTTGTTGGAGAAGTACAAAACATCTTTCTCTTGGTCAGTTTGTGATTTTTCCTTCACAGGCGGTTTATGTGAGTTTTGTATTCTCTTGAAGTCTTTGGAATCTCAAGGTTAAAGAGGGGGAAGAAGATTGCAGGTAGATTTAGCTACCTGGTAGAAGTATTTTCTTTTTTAAACAAAGTAATTTAAGAAATCACTGAAATCAAGTAAGTGGCCAAACAGAAAGGATTGCTATCACGAGTAGGTAAGATAGAGCTCTCTGTTTTCTCATCTTACAAATCAGTTGACAAACCAAATGGAAAATCACACAGGTATAAAAACAAATATATAAAATGAATTTATTTCCTACTCACATGACTGATAACCATGGGAGTATATTTTCTTTCCAGGGGCTGGAACAGATCATGGGACTCAGATTCAAAATGTTCTCTTTGAATTTTGTATTTTTCTTTTTTCACGTTAACAGGATTCGTAACTCTTCATACTGGCTGAACGGCAAAAGCTGCAAGCCAGGTAAGCCTGCTGCTGTTGCCATACTATTGTTTAGATACTGGTGAAATGTGATATGAAGATGGGAAACTCAAATCCTGATTATTTACTGTGTGAGGGAAATCTCATTAATGCAATTATTTTGTTGATATTTTTTACTGAGAAAACACAGAATATTGTATTTAAAACCATAAGATCTACAGGAAAAGGTTGTTAACGTGTTGAGGTTAGGTGCAGTTTTCAGTCTGTGCCATCAAGAACCGTTCAGGATATTGGGTAATATCCTAAATGGTCTGACTTGGATAGCAGGAGACACAAAAAGTTTTTGAGAAACGTGAATGTAGCAAGAGCAATAAAATTCACTAGCAGATCGGCTCCAAACTGTCCTCTTACAGAAATCTTTTGGTTTTGACATTGCACTGAAAACTCCTTTGTGGAGTCATTCTGTACGCAGCCACAAGGGATTTGATGCATTAATAGATTTAAAGGCTTAAGGGACATGAAAACATTCCTACTGATACTGATATCCAGTGGAAACCTTGGAAATTACCTTGTTTGTACATGCTACAGTAGGTGATATGCTTTGAAATTTTTAATTTATATATTTGGTGGGAAAAGGGGAGACATCTTGACTTAAATAAGTTTGTTATCTAACTTCATAAGACATAATTAAATTCCTGGGTTTTTTTAAGATGATAGGCCAAAAACTATGGGGTTTTATAGAGAAAATTTGTGTTGTGCAATCTGACAGGTGCTGAGAGTGGTCTAAAAATATCTCTGTAGGATAATTCTTTGAAATCTGGGACACTTGGGCAATATTCCTGCTGCCACTGAACTTGTAGCTTTTACAAAAGCATCAGCAGGAGACTGAGCTGATTCCCCCTTAGCTAAAGGTCAAGACACTCTGTTGGGCAGTGAAAAGTAGAAGCTGTGAATCCTTCATCCCTCAGGCTGAGCAGTAAACAGTGTCTTGGTCTCCCATAACCTGGTGTAGAGCTACAATTTCTGAGTCATTAATTGCTACTTCATTTGGGAAAACAATGCTAAGACTGTGTGCTGTGTGTGCAACAACCAAATGACTACAACCGATGCTTAAAAGAAAACGCAGGGTTTGAGTAGAAGTTTGACCTTGTTCTGCGCCAGGGTGGAGAATTCTAGTCATGTATACAGAATATTCCCGTAACAGGCAAATACAGGATGTGATTTATCAGACCTGCATTGCAGATAAGGCTAACACCAGAGGCAATGTAGGCCCACTGATGAATGAGGAGGGTGCTCTGGTGACAGAGGATACAGAGAAGGCAGAGTTCCTGAATGCCTTCTTTGTCTCTGTCTATACCGCCGGAGGCTGTCCTGAGGAGCCCCAGACCCCTGTAGCCCCGGAGAAAGTCAGGACAAAGGAGGAGTTTGCTCTGGTAGATGAAGAC
>VZTO01028093.1:105660-183475 GCA_013400615.1 Syrrhaptes paradoxus | reverse complement strand
CCAGTGAGGGTGACAGAGCACTGGAACAGGCTGCCCAGAGAGGTGGTGGAGTCTCCTTCTCTGGAGACATTCAAAGCCCGCCTGGATGCGTTCCTGTGCGATCTGATCTAGGTGTTCCTGCTCCGGCAGGGGGATTGGACTGGATGATCTTTCGAGGTCCCTTCTAATCCCTAACATTCTGTGATTCTGTGATTCTGTGATCTCATATTAGCATCCTTGCTAGAATGCAGTGCTGGCTTCAGTGCTGATTACATGGCCCAAGGGTAGGATACCAGGTAGAGGATGGTGTGTAGCGGTTTTGGTTGAAGTAAATATTTTGTGACCGTGTCTTCTTTAACACCTATGTCACGACTTCTTGTGATTTTGGAGCAACACCAAAGGATGCCTTATATCTGTTAAAGAAATCTAGTCATTAAAAATTGATACTGTCATCAGTAAGTGATTTTTATTTTTACAGGTATTATTATTTTATGGAATGTATTTAATTTAAAGATTTGAGTCATTGTAAATAAAAATAAATTACAAGATTGGCTGAAGAAGGGAGAAAATAGTGGAGAGCTCTGGAAGATTTTGTCTGGCGTTATTTTTAGAATCAACACTAAAATTAGATGTAAGAAAGATATTTCTGACTCATTAAATACAAGCTGCTGTAAGGATTATGAAATATTTTCGCAAGATGAACTGCTTAACAAAATAGTTATGTGTCTTCACTGCATAAAAATGTTCCCTTTGAGAGAGCCAATTGAACATAGTTATCCAAGTATAAAATCCTGCTGAAGAAAAAAATGGAGGTGAATTTTCATCTTAGTCTCATTTGTTAAGATTGGCATGTCTCCTGCCTTTACTAGTTGCATGAAATAGAAATGTGAGCTTCATCTAACGAGTGGGATTAAACAGGATGATTTGTACTGTCCAGTGTGAGTGCATGTTTTGCAACAGTGACTAATTTGAAACCTTCCAGAAGTTATGTGACTAGTTACAGGAGCGCATGATGTTATCTAAATGAAAAAAACCCAAACCTACCAAACCTTGTGTTATTCTTTACAATAAAAAATTAGGGAAAATTCAATTAAATTTCCACAATATAATTTACTGAAAAATCTATTACATCTTAAAGTCAGTCAACATTCAACTGTTGACCAAGTGTGAACTATATTCCAACAGGTAATGGTCTCACTTACAAACAAGGTGTTTCATCAAGCTTTCTGTTTAGGAGCTAGGTCTAAGGTCAGATAGCATGTCTTTCAGGGTTTCACCTTTGTAGAGAAAAATTGGTTATAAACATCCTTAAACAGATCCTGTTTAAGAAACAAAATCAATTAAAGCTGATAAGGATGTGACTCATAGACTACTTTCACGACTTGTCTTGATTATCATGTTTTTATGAAAAGCTTGGATTTGTAGTGTGCGGTCTCCATGAGGGTTCATAGGAAGGCTACCCAGGGATGGAAAGAGTGATGAATGGAGGAAACTAATTTTAACATTTCCCTGGATGGAGCAAATGACAGCATAACTCTCTGGTTTAGAATGGCTCAGTAACACAGAAAAAGATGAGAAGGTGGTACTGTCTGTGTGATTACAATTGTGATATGAAGGACAACTGTTGTTTTGGTAGGGTTCAGAATAGCCTGAGATGTAGAAATTAATGCTTTCCTTGGCATGGCACAGTACTGAGGTTTTCTTGCTTTAAAATAGTTTTATATCGCTGTTGCCTTTGAAATTCTTTTCTGTGTTCCCTTTGGTTCATCTTTGACTTTATGACCTTAATGGCAAGCCCCAATCTTGCTAATTTGAAATACTGTTTTCTGGGAAAAGGGATTGATTTCTGGAAGAGGGGTGGTGAGGGGGAGCAACATGGAGATTCAAGGTTTTTGCATTTAAATAATAATGTGTTTTCATTTGTGTGCACCTGTATTTGTTTATGTCTAGCTCAGTTACTGAATTAACATAGACAATATTTGATCTAAATAAATGAATACAGTTTGTTACTGAAGTAAATGTAGGTCATATCAGTTTGTCCTAGTTTGAGCTATTATTTTATTTGCATTGCCCTTCCTTTGACCCAGTTTATGCTTTTTAGCCACAATAAGGACAGCTCATTTAACCTTTTTAGTCTCCTTTTTCTTCCCACACCTTTTGTAGATTTTTTATCTCAATTCTCTGTCTGCTTTTGTTTTCTTTAGACATTCAGCCCAGTTCAGGGATGAAGGGTTCTTTTATTATTGTTGTTCTACCATTCACATTGTTGTTAAAATTACATTTTCCTACTCTGTGGATAGTGCTGATGAGGAGTAAAGGGAAGATGATGATGACGTTATTCCTGTTCTTCAATAGCATGTGCTTCTCATTGATGCAGCTGAGACCAATGATTGCCCCACGTCCTTGGTAGACTATCCAGACAAGCAAAATCTGGTCCTGCAGTTTTCCTGTGCTATTCATACCACCAAGTGGTTGGTTGTTCAGAATGTAATTTACTATAATAAATTTTCTGGGTCTTACAGATCAAGGAGATTTTAATTATAAAATACAAGGTTATACATGGACTCATCTCTCAGAGGAATGCTAAACCTCACTAACTTATTTAAATTCCCTTAGAAGCTATTAAACCTATGAACAGGATTAAGCAGTAGCTCTCCAATTACCAGCATATATTACAAACAATTTTTTTATTGCCTTCTCCTGGGTAGTAATCCCTTCTCTAGCTGTGTCTTTACAAAAAGCCGGGAACCTCTCTCTCCTTTGCCTTTCTCCATGAGGTTTGTGCAATGCCAGAGCGGACATTCACCAGTGCTGCCACTGCCCTCACCACTGCCAGTCCAAAGCTGTCTGATAATCCCAGTGCTTCCTTTACAGCTTTAGCTGCACAGCAAATTCCTTCTAGTCACTTAAGTGCAACTGACTGTTGGACTCTCGAATTCAAATCAGACACCATTTCTTCTCCCCTGCGAAAGGAGGTGGCTGGAATACGAATGCAATGCTTAGCCTGAGGTTGAATTTGCTTGCTTTGCTGTAGCACTGGTCTGGATTTCTGAACTTAAGTAGGTGCTAGTATCTGAGAGGGAACAATTCTTGCTTACCATTAACGATTTATCACAGTGAAGCTAGCGGAAATACCAGCATTCACAATCAGAAAAGCATCCTTTGAGAGCTGCTTGTTCTTCCTTGCTGACTTATGCTTATTCCCATTGATGCGTTCTCATTTCTTCAAAAGTTACATCCACTGCTCCTTCCGTTCCTCTCCAGCTTCTCTCAGGCAGCTCTAGTTCCAGCCCTGACAGCTGCATGCAAGGCTCTGCTCAGCTCTGCTAAAGGGTGAATGCACACAGGAGGGGCAAACGTGAGGCTATTGAGAAAGGGTTGATCCTGTTTGATCTCTGAGCTCTTCCAGCAGAGGAGAGTTCCCATGTTTGATTTCAAAAGGGAAAGTATCCTCAAATACAGCACAGTTGTTATGTATGTTGCCATTAAAATCTTTTGTGGAATTCACTGATATTCTTAATTGAAAACATGTATTTGACAGCCCTGGGTATAACTAGTAACCTCCTGTAATGTAATACCCCCGAAAGTGCTGTCAATTTTCCTGCAATTGGAGAAGTCTAGCTGCGGTGGTTTAAGACAAACAGCCTTTGCTAAGAGCTCCCATCTCTCTGGCAGAAGCAGCTGAAGTAACATGAACAATATGGACCCAGTTTTCATCTGCTCCAGTTCAGGGCCTGCAGTGGCTGCACTGACCTTGTTCCGGGTGGCAATGTGCCCTAACGCTGGAGGTGACTGAGGCACCGGTGTGATCCCTTCCGCAACTGCTGCACGGAGATTGTAGCTGCAGCTGGAGAATTTATGGTGCACAGTTTGTAATTGGGAGCTATCAAAGCAGGAGCCAGAGGTCTGTGCAGTACCCATTCAAGCCACTACTGCATTCTTCTCTTGTGCTTTTAAGATTGTTATGGATTAATGTATGTGGCATGCTGAATGAAGTGTGAATATACTCAACTCAAATTTGTCCTTCCCATTACATATTATTGGATGCCTTAACTATTTTAGTATTGTTTAGATCAGCTTCTGAAGCTGTCACCATAGTTTATGATCTGAGCTGTCTTTTCAATCCATATGCACATACAAATGTATATACACACATACATATGTATATGGAGATAAAGGGAGATGCAAATACCTGGTTAGAATATAAATGGCGTTGTGACTTGATGACAGAAGGAGAATAACAGGCAGAATACTTTTGCCCAGTGAAGGTTATGTAAAATTGCTTTTCAGGGACTTATGGTGGAATGATTAGCAGCAATAAAGTGCAGTGGGAGGTCGCAGAGGTTGAGCTGTCTCCCAGAAATCACTCAGTCTCGAAGGAAATCTAAACGAGTTGAGTACTAATGCTTCAACAATTTCTTGGCTGGCCACCTGTCTGGGAAAGGGTAAGAACTGGCACTTGTCTGAGATTGGCATGAAAATAGAATTGACAACCTGGTGTTATGGTCTTAAAAGGAGGAGAAGAGAAATGTTGAATCACGGGCAAGGCAGAATTAAATTTACTTGTCTAAAACTCCAATTCCTTTAAAACATATTTTGGTTATGGAAAAAGGAAGATGGTAGTGGGAATTGATAAAAACAGCACCAGCCCACCAAACACACACACATCTTTAAAGCAAGAGGATCAAAAGGAAAGAAACCCTCAGAAGACAGTGGAGCCATGCAGTGTCAAATGTTGTATCACCTGCTTTGGCTTGGCTCGGCTCCCAGTCAAATCCCTCGTGGTTTGGCCACATCAGAAGCACAACACCAGGGCAGATACCTTGAAGTACCTCTGCTGGGGTCACTCAAAGGGCAGTGAGGTTAGACGTAAAAAAAAAAAAAAGAGACCAGAAGAAGAAGGCTTTGCCCTAAGCAAAATGGAAGAGGAGGTGATGGAGGACCTGACGAGGCTGGAAGGAGAACTGACTGGAATGTAAACGATGGAAAGATCCAGATGTAAACATGGGAAAGAATTAGATAGAAAATAGTGTGTTGCTTTTAGTTAATAGCTAATAAAAAGTTTTGCGGATTACATATTCACAGTAATAAAAGACTATAAAAGTAGGTGTAAAAGAGCAATAAAATTATTCTTCTTTACCACCTGCCGGAGTTTGCTCTTCGACCCCACCGCAAGAGCTACCTTCAAAGGGAGGAGTCTTGCTCCTGTTTCTTCTCTCCCATTTGCGGGGTCACGCCCTCACAGGAGATATGACTTCAGTGGTCTCTTTTGGGACTTGATCTAACTCATTAAGACAGTAAAAAACAGTTCAGGGGGTTTTTTAGTAGTTTTTAGACATTCTAGTAAGTCAAATTGGCTCGGAGGAAGGAGGGGAGAGAGGTTTAGGGACTGGACCAGATGCCCTTCAGAGATGCCTTCCAACCATTCTGTGATTCTGGGAGGGAGAGGATAATTTGATGTAGGAGGTGTGTTTGGGTGTAAGGATGGGAGGCACAAACTGTGGGAGGGGGGTAGAGAAGGACTTTTTATTTCAGCAGCAGTGAGCTGGTATGTGGGCTTCTGTTTCTTGAAATGGTACTTAATGAAAACGTGTGTCCTCACACCTCCTTGCTATTCCGCTTCCGTGTCCCTGTTTGTGTAACTCAGCTGCAACTGGAGGCTCTTCATGGCACAGATCTTGTTGCTCAGTCTGTCTGTAAACTGCCCACCGTGGTGCTGGGGCTGCAGAACTATTTATGAACAGTAATAATATACCTGTCACACGCTCCAGTAGTGCTTGTTGTATCTCCTGTGTGATTTGCAGTGGGTTTTTTGCAGGGTGTTATTCAAACTTGCCTTTTTTTGGCCTGTAGCTGCACTTTGAAATAGCTGAGATTTTGATACAATGTTATTTTAATCCTTATTTGTGTTATTAAATATTTCCTCATAGTTTCTGCGTCTCAGCATACAAAGAGAATGATTTGATCTCTCGGCCTTTGCCATTTTGCAGTGGTTGGCAGAAAGCTGACCTCTATACATTGACCACTTTGTCTTGGGTATCTGAATTCAATAACACTGAATTTCAGTGAATTTTCCATCTACAAAATAGAACAAAATAACACCGACATGTACAAGTGCAGCAATAGCTCTTATGTGTACTCATTTGTTGAAATTAAAAGGGCTATGCATCAGAACAGGTTGGTAGCTGACATGTAATTGTCTCCTGCCATAAGCCAATGCATATGCAATAAGCAAAACTTGGAGGTTTTGTAGTTGTTTGTTTTTAAATGGCTTTGTTCTGTTCTGTCAGTCGATGAATGATGTGTACTGTTGGAGTGAAGATATACTGAATACAGTGGAATAATGGCAAGCCGTAAAATATTTTTATAAAAGCAACAGCTCAGCGTCCCAGTGTAAATTCCACCTCTGCCCCTAGGGCTGGGACTTCTGTGAGCTAGATGTGCCCAAATGCTTCCTATCTACCCATAGGAACCACAAGGACAGGGACACGAGGGGAATGTGGCTCTTCACCACTTCCAGCAGATGCCGTACTTCTGGTCTATTACTGTTTCTATCATGTTATGGTCTCTTAAAACTTTGTGTTGCTCATTAATATTTAGATGAGGAGCAACTTAATGCTGCTAACAAGTGTATTTCTGCAACGAAAAATGACAACTGAATGTATTTTTTAATCTGGTGTAAATGCTAATTTGACTTTACACATAATTTCTGGGTGTAAATGCTAATTTGGTTTAGAAAAACCCACCTAGTAGCGGGATAAAGCAGGTGTTTTGAGCAGCTCAGAGCACTTCCTATAAGTGCTTGTNAAAAAAAAAAAAAAGAGACCAGAAGAAGAAGGCTTTGCCCTAAGCAAAATGGAAGAGGAGGTGATGGAGGACCTGACGAGGCTGGAAGGAGAACTGACTGGAATGTAAACGATGGAAAGATCCAGATGTAAACATGGGAAAGAATTAGATAGAAAATAGTGTGTTGCTTTTAGTTAATAGCTAATAAAAAGTTTTGCGGATTACATATTCACAGTAATAAAAGACTATAAAAGTAGGTGTAAAAGAGCAATAAAATTATTCTTCTTTACCACCTGCCGGAGTTTGCTCTTCGACCCCACCGCAAGAGCTACCTTCAAAGGGAGGAGTCTTGCTCCTGTTTCTTCTCTCCCATTTGCGGGGTCACGCCCTCACAGGAGATATGACTTCAGTGGTCTCTTTTGGGACTTGATCTAACTCATTAAGACAGTAAAAAACAGTTCAGGGGGTTTTTTAGTAGTTTTTAGACATTCTAGTAAGTCAAATTGGCTCGGAGGAAGGAGGGGAGAGAGGTTTAGGGACTGGACCAGATGCCCTTCAGAGATGCCTTCCAACCATTCTGTGATTCTGGGAGGGAGAGGATAATTTGATGTAGGAGGTGTGTTTGGGTGTAAGAATGGGAGGCACAAACTGTGGGAGGGGGGTAGAGAAGGACTTTTTCTTTCAGCAGCAGTGAGCTGGTATGTGGGCTTCTGTTTCTTGAAATGGTACTTAATGAAAACGTGTGTCCTCACACCTCCTTGCTATTCCGCTTCCGTGTCCCTGTTTGTGTAACTCAGCTGCAACTGGAGGCTCTTCATGGCACAGATCTTGTTGCTCAGTCTGTCTGTAAACTGCCCACCGTGGTGCTGGGGCTGCAGAACTATTTATGAACAGTAATAATATACCTGTCACACGCTCCAGTAGTGCTTGTTGTATCTCCTGTGTGATTTGCAGTGGGTTTTTTGCAGGGTGCTATTCAAACTTGCCTTTTTTTGGCCTGTAGCTGCACTTTGAAATAGCTGAGATTTTGATACAATGTTATTTTAATCCTTATTTGTGTTATTAAATATTTCCTCATAGCTTCTGCGTCTCAAAGAGAATGATTTGATCTCTCAGCCTTTGCCATTTTGCAGTGGTTGGCAGAAAGCTGACCTCTATACATTGACCACTTTGTCTTGGGTATCTGAATTCAATAACACTGAATT
Source organism: Syrrhaptes paradoxus (assembly GCA_013400615.1). Taxonomy (NCBI): domain Eukaryota; kingdom Metazoa; phylum Chordata; class Aves; order Pterocliformes; family Pteroclidae; genus Syrrhaptes; species Syrrhaptes paradoxus. Next base: position 175,505 of record VZTO01028093.1, on the reverse strand, counting down.
TCAGTGAATTTTCCATCTACAAAATAGAACAAAATAACACCGACATGTACAAGTGCAGCAATAGCTCTTATGTGTACTCATTTGTTGAAATTAAAAGGGCTATGCATCAGAACAGGTTGGTAGCTGACATGTAATTGTCTCCTGCCATAAGCCAATGCATATGCAATAAGCAAAACTTGGAGGTTTTGTAGTTGTTTGTTTTTAAATGGCTTTGTTCTGTTCTGTCAGTCGATGAATGATGTGTACTGTTGGAGTGAAGATATACTGAATACAGTGGAATAATGGCAAGCCGTAAAATATTTTTATAAAAGCAACAGCTCAGCGTCCCAGTGTAAATTCCACCTCTGCCCCTAGGGCTGGGACTTCTGTGAGCTAGATGTGCCCAAATGCTTCCTATCTACCCATAGGAACCACAAGGACAGGGACACGAGGGGAATGTGGCTCTTCACCACTTCCAGCAGATGCCGTACTTCTGGTCTATTACTGTTTCTATCATGTTATGGTCTCTTAAAACTTTGTGTTGCTCATTAATATTTAGATGAGGAGCAACTTAATGCTGCTAACAAGTGTATTTCTGCAACGAAAAATGACAACTGAATGTATTTTTTAATCTGGTGTAAATGCTAATTTGACTTTACACATAATTTCTGGGTGTAAATGCTAATTTGGTTTAGAAAAACCCACCTAGTAGCGGGATAAAGCAGGTGTTTTGAGCAGCTCAGAGCACTTCCTATAAGTGCTTGTAGACATGTCTTCAGGGGTATGCCGCCTTCTTAGAAATGACATCAGAGCTCTGATGAATTGACATTGTCTTTTGCACTGACAGAACGGCTCTTGTGAGTGGTGCCCAGAGGAACGATAAGTGTGATAGAAGTGGGTCAGCTTGGCAATTAATAGCCTGACTTACCCACAGGCTGGTTTTGCTGGTGTTTTGAGATTCTGGGCCAGCTTTATACCAAATCTGCTCATCCCATATCATATTTAATCCACACCCTCTTTTGTAGCTTGTCAAAGATTTATTTGATATACTGTGTGTATAAAACCTAATATTCCAGTGCTGAGTTTTTTCAGTAGCTAGTTTAACTTGATTCACTGTGACATTCCTGTGTGTAATGACATCTTAGCTACCCGATTCACATCATTTATTATGATATTGCTCTGTACCGTGACAACAGGCCTAAATTAAAACTTGCTTTAAAATGTATAAACTGACATTTCTCAGGGTCATTTATTTAACGAATTAATAGATATTGCAGGCGTGAATGAAATATCACTCCAGCTTCTGTGTTTCGCTATCAATATTTTTGGAGCAATAGCTGTTGGATAAACAGGGACAAAAATTGATGTGAGAACCTCTTTTTCTTTTTCCTGTCCACCCCAAACTGATGTTTCAAAAGCACCAAGAGCTGTAAAAACACTTTTTTATCTTTCATTGAAGAATTCTACTGAATGTGACCTTACATCATCCACTTAAGCAAATGTCTAGAAAGAGCGTTCCAAAAGTCTTTCCACAGGAATTTAAGCAGATACAAGCTTAGGAATTTAATCTAAATTGTTTAGGATTAACTACCAAAAATAATCATGGTCATTTTATCCAGTGAATAATGGATTTCCTTAATCTGATTTGAAAACTGGATGCAACAGCAGTACTTGCTGTATTTTTACGTACAGCAAAAGTGGGCTGTAAGGAAAAGTGCTCTGCTTGTGCCATTTCCCCTCTGCTGTGTTGGTTTCACAGTTTACTGCATTATTTTGGGCACACATTTGTTTAACAGAAAAAACAGCTTCCTTCCCCTTTATATTTCAGCAGCACAGGTACCTGACAGCTCTTTGCTCCTTTTTTACAGAGGGTCATGCATTTGGTTTGTTAGCAGATGGTCTTTTTTCTCTACAGTGCTAATCAAACTTTGATAGGTTTGGATTTGCGCAGGGGAAAAGCTGACAAGGCTGACTGAGCGCATCTGCTTAGCTGTTTCTTGCAGTTCCTGAGAAATGACTCAATATTCGCTTAGGGCTGAAATGCTGGAGCTGGAGAGTCAGTATGGTGGCAAAAACGTCAGTTTCTGTAATCAGCTAGAGCAGAGCGGCTGTTCACGCCTCTCAAAATAGCACTCTGGTTGATGGCACCAACTCCTAACTGATGAATTGCAACGATGCTGTTTAGCAGCAGCTGAGTAACATCCTGTTTGTGAAACCCCATGTAACCGAGGAATTCCCCCTGGTTTTTCTGAAGTGGGCTATTTCATAAACAAGGCAGTCTCAAGTCTTGCTCTTTAAACCTTGTGTGTCTCTTCAGACAGAGTTTCGATAAGTGTGGACGTTCTACATCTAGAGGGCTTTGAGAATTGAGGGTCAAATCCAGCTCTTAATGCAGGNGAAAAAAAAAAAAGTATATCTTAGGTTTCTGCTGGGCGCTGCTTAGTGCCCATGTCAGTAAGGTGTATGGTGTCTGAGGTACTACCAGCAGCTCTCTCTTTTGCTGGCTAGACTCCTCATTGCGTCCTGGTGTTGTGCTTCTGGTTACTCATACTGAGGAAAAACAGCCTTTTATCTTTTCACTTATTTTCCTTTCCTTTCTCTGTATCAACATGCAAGAGACCATGAGTCCCAAGTGTACAGAAAAGTGTTACCCAGCTCTAGCTTTTCACTTCTGGAAACAGAAATTCAGACTAGTCTGTGGTAAAATTTCATGAAGGATTTCTTCAGTGGCCATGTTCTTACCTAGTGCTACTCAATATAGATGCACATCCTTCCACAGGGGAAGGTCAACACTGTGGTAGGGAAGCTCATCTCAGTTTAGCATTGAAAAATAGTTTGAGAACACAGCGCTGAAATCGGTTCCCTTTGTCCCTGGGGGGCATCCATCAGCTGAGGCTTCCTTGGCACGTCTTTTGTGACCGTTCCAGAAAAGAGGCTTGTACTAGGACACATGTTAAGAAATAATACCTGTTCTTTTGTTGGAAGTGATATGAGTCTTCAGCTAAGAGCATTTCTTGCTCTTCTTCATCTCTAGATTCAGCCCTACAAGTGAGTAGCTCTGCTTACAAAGTTTTCTGAATGTTTTAATGACCAGGGAATGTTTTAATGGTTAGAGAGAACGTATGAAGAATCTGAACGTACGAGGCTAAACATGAAAAGACTGAAGCAGATGATACAAAACAACAGCATCTGAATGTGTGGTGGGTGTAAAGGGTCTCTTCTTTCCAGTGAAAGGAGCTCAGAGTCATTCATATGCCTTGGAATGGGTTCATCCTAAATAAATATTTAATTGTGTTCAAACTGATCTCTCTAAATTATCAAATTAAAAATAAATTTATATGGGCAACACCAGACAATAAAAGCTTTGTTTTCAGATTGAGGAAGTTAACTGCATAACGCTGGGGTGTACTGTTTGTTGGATTTAGGAAACTGGAATTTGTCTGGTTTGCTTGGTGCTCTTTATTCCTTCTTAATTTATGTTCCCTAAGAATGGGTAACTTGTCTACCTGCAAAAGAGGATGTATTTTGCAGGACAGAAAAAATTCAATGAGCATCCCCTACATATTGCAAAGTATTGTTGAAATAACAATACTAAAGAAAGATGGTAACAGGACTGGATTGCTGTTTCTCTCTGACTGTATAGACCATACTTGGTCAATGGTCTCAAACCTGCAATTTTTACCTGAAGTTTCTAGAATATGAGTAGAAGGCAAGGAAGACTGACTTTAGGGACAATTTTTTGTGTTCCTTGCTTAACTAGTGTTCTAGGGCAAGATGTGAGGAACATTTGGTTACTTTGGGTTGTGGTTAAAAATAAAAGGTGACATTGGCAAGACTCGCCCACTGCCACTGGCTTGGGCAGCTAGCTGTTTCCTGGAGTTAGTATCTCCTTTTCAATGTCAAGTCCTCCTAACATCCTAAAATTCATTTAATATACTGTATTCTTTATTTGGTAGAGATTGATTCTGCAACAACTTAAGATAAATAAGATGTTCTTCACTTCTTATTATATACACATTTCAATAATATATTTTTTTATTTATATTTTATCTAATACTACAATATTTGTTTTTTTTTTACTTGAAGTGGCATAGAGAAAATCAGTTAAATGGAAAAAACTCTTACTGTTTCAGGCAATATATTTTCTGTATTTCACAGTAGTACCATTATTTAAGCTGACATTTTTTTGGAAGATAGTGTACTTTAATCCCTCACCACTAATCAGAGATTCAGGAGCTCTGTATCTGCAAAGGAGAATAATCCTTTCTGTAAATTGTATTTGTGGTCTTTCTCTTTTATCACTTACAACATATCACTTTGTGTCTCATAAAATGTCATGAAAAAATCCAGCTTTCCTTATAGTGATTGTACACATTGTTGGATCTAAAGCTACAGGATTTGGGTTATGGAATAGCCCAGTAGTATCAGCGGAAAAATATAAGTAATTTTGCTTTTTTTGCTATCATGAAATATAAAAGATGAAGTTAGGGGACAGAGGTAAAGCAGCTGTGTTTTGTGGAACCTCTAGCAAGCCAGTGTTCCCTTGCTGCTTGAATGCAATCATTTCATCATTTGACTGTTATATATCAATGGTGACACATCATTTTCCATGATATACTGTTTTTTTAATATAAGCCATAGTATCTGTGTTGGGCTGACAGATATGAGCTAATTTTATGAGGCATGTATAACTCTCCTTCCTGATAAATATCCAGACTGATCCATATTTCCTAAATTGAGAAAATCAGAAAGTTCCCAGATCAAAAAAACAATGGAAGTTTGAGCAAAATGGACTTTTTCTTGTTGAAGTACAACAAACAATGGCAAGATATGTCACATCGCTGTAGAATTATGCTGTACAGTGAGAGACCCTTAGAAGATGTAAGACTGATGTTTTTTCCTTCTCAGAGCATTATTTATGGATAATGATGTCATGCATAACTGGTTCTCTCTGCAGTTATGGATTATTCTAGAGACCTTCTTTAAGTCAGACTAAATCCATACGCAGAGCTGTACTGTTTGTTGTCTAAACAGCTATTGTTCGACCACAGAGGTGACTGCACGTGGGGGCCTGGGAAATGATTTGGTTTTGTTTAGTCTTTTGCGCACAGAATTGTAGGAAGAACAATAAGAGTGCAACACCTACAGGTGAATCTCTTATGAGTTATTGAATGAAAGTTGCGCAACATCTAAGAGATGTGGTCTTTAAACAGCAGAGGAGAAATGGGATGGGAAAGAAAACATCCATCCTCCTCCTTTATAGCAGCTTAACGTGGATGCTCTGTTACGTACAAGCTTACAAAGCAAGCACTGGGTGTGAGTAATGCCTTTCTTTAGCAAAGCAAATCCTGTTATAACACATGGTTACTCTTACTTGTGGGTTAGTAGAATTTTCCTTGGTTAACTTCAGATCTGGACCATAGTTTTGCTTGTTCTGCTGTGGGGGTGGAAGACACAACAGTGCCTGTGATCTTTCCCGGCATATTCCTGTAGCAAATGTCTGTGTGGTCTGTTAAAAATTTTATATTTGTTTTTGGGTGATGGAAAGTGTTATGGGGACGAAACAGGTTCTCCATAGCCTGTCAGTGATAAAACTCACTTCCATGCATGTGATTTTGGAGGACTGAGCTTGATGACCCAAGTCATGCTTCTCTGATGTTCCTTTCCTTTAGAGTAATGACACCATAACGAATAGAAGGGGGTGTACATGGATAGCTCACAGTGAGTCTGCTACAGAAACCGTTTATCAAGTCCCTCTATAAAGAGAAGAAAGACTTGGGAAGTACATTTCTGAATGCTTATCTTTCAATAATGTTGCTGGGACTTTTGAAATGTAAGATTAAACTTGCATAAGTCGCCTATGGGTATTATGCATGCTCATACTTTTGACAAACCTATAAACTCTGTGTATCTGTGTGTGTGAACTCGTATTTGTTGATATGGCAAAAGTCTGAGTCCAAATGCAGTCTGGTTTCACGCCTGTTGTAAGAACATGTCACATCCAAGCATTTCAGTGCTAAAATTCTCCTGGAGTCTAGTAGAATACCAGGATTTTAAGAACTTTAGAGGCCATTCTGAGATAGGATGAGAAGGAAAAGTGAGCCTTAAAAGAGCACCTACTCCTAGCTTTTCAGAAGGCATTGGCCTAATAGTCTGAAGACTCATGTTCCTGCTTGGAAATGGAAACCATAGCCTCTGGTTTGTGAAGAAAGTATGAGACCGTATTTGTTAGGATCCAGTCACCTATACAACAATAATCTTCTGAATGCAAGTGGGGCCCAGCAGTCTTAAAGGGCATGGAAACAACCCATATACCCTCAACTTTGCTGGAGAAACATATTGTATAAACAAGAACTAGCCTAAAAAAAAAAAAAATCACCCTTGTAACTCTCTGTAAAGAAATTACGTTGCCTCTGTTTAACAGATGCAGGGAACAGATACAGAGCCTCATGCAGGAAAATGCTAAAGCAAGTACCTATCTTTAAGCAGCTTTCTGAGCTTATCTTTCAGGAGCTTAGACTGTAATTGACTGAAAATCTACAGCATTGCTTCCTGCTGAAGCATGCTTCCTGCTCACATCCATACACCATAGTCACAGGACTTTCCTGTCTTACGAGGAAATTGGTTGTCTCCATATCTGCAGTTAATTAACATAGCCGGACTAATCCTGAAGCGTATGGAGCCAAAAGTGAAGTGGGCATGAAGATCAACAAATAAAACATTTATGAAGTGTAATTCAGAGCATGTGCCATTGTATCTGTAATGCCTCCAGCATTTGAACAGGATCTTAGACCAGAATTTCAGAGATTGTGTGAGAAAAGTCCAGGAGGATTAAGACAAGATGTGTTGTCTGTTCAGTTCTGTATCAAACATCTTTACAGAGCAGCACAGAGAAAAAAAATATTTTTTTATTGAGACATCAACGTATCAAGCAGACTATAACTTTGAGGGTCAGGAAAACACTGCTTTATCTGACTATGGCAGCTGCATATGTATTTTATTGTTTCTGATATTAAATTGGAAGCTCTGTGGAAGGATAAAAGTGGTCTTATTTAAAAGGGTTGGGGACACTGGTCTGCTCAATGAGCTTGTTTTTCACTGTAACACCTCTCATAAATTTTCACAAAGGCAAACGCTGTAAATTATCTGTAGTACAGCGTAAATGGATTTATAACAAAACATTTTGAAACTTTGAGGAACATGCTACAACTAAACCCACAATTAATATATTTATGATCATGAATATGTAATCAGCAGCTGAAATGGGACTTTGAGAGTACTGCTGTGAAGGTTTAAGAGCACTGGTGTCACCTAAAACTGTCTGTATCTTTCTAGACATAACTTTCATTCCAATATTTGGCTTTGCAGTGCCGTGGGCTGGGAGGGAGGCAGCAGTTGTGTGTGACTGACAACAGAGTCTGCTGTTGCCCAAAGGCACGGTGTAAAGAACGAGCAGAACTGAAAAGCAATAACTGAAAGAACTCACCAGCAATAAGGGTCAGCTACCTAAAACGGCTGTTACCCCCCTTCACGTCAGTGATTGGGGCAATGGGGTGGCTTTCCTCTGTTAATTACAGATTGTGAAGACCCCGTGTCTTAGAAAATTCACAGCTCTTAAGCAGTGAAATTGGAACGCAAACCAAGGGTCTCGTGCAAACCCCCAGTGACAACATTTCTATTTAACAAGGATCACCTCCAGCTCAGGTCAGATGTGTCCTACTGCTTACCCTGATTTTTTTCAGTTCTTTGGGTTATTAAGCAGTTATTCTCATCTTAATGCCCCAGCACAAGTGACCTCCCTGTTTTCTCCATCATAAACGTAAGGATGGAACCCAGTCCTTCCCTGCACTGTCTCACCTTGAGATTTCCTTTACCTGCACCACCTTTCCTTGCTACCTCCATACCTCTGTAGAACAGCAGGATAAAAGTCCTGTAGATTAAAGTCTTCAACAACTTGTGATATTGATTTATTTCCAAAACCGAGCAGGAAAAGTGCTCCTATCATCACATGGGTAAAGACTGATAAGTTAGTACAGGATGGATGTTTCAGCCAGTCAAACGTAGGAGAAAGTGTAGCTGGGGGATGTGCTAGCTTGGTGTGGGAGAGGAGTCAAGGAGCACTTCCAAACTCCAGATTTGGAGGTTGGTTCAACCACAGCAAACTTCACAAGGCTTGAAGTGCTCCAGCATGTGTTTTTCTCTATCCACTGGCAAAACTTCCATCTTGTCCTTCAAACGGATGTTTTTAGTCTGTGACTTGATCTCACCTTGGCACCGATAGTTCTGCGTGAGGAGGAATAGTGCGAGCTACGTCGGAACACTGTAAGATCTACAGTCCCTGCCATCTGGTCTGTTTCCCTCACGGCAACGTGTAACCCTGCTTGTGCTTTCCAAGGCCGTTCCGCAGGTTATGTCCCATTCCCATCTACGCCTTTCTCATACAAAGAGTGTCTCACTGTAACAGGAGCAGCTTATTTTATACTGAATAACTTGATTATCTTTCTGCAGCTGTCACAGGCCATTTGGAGCACGACTTTTAAGAGGAGCGATGGCAGGATAATTCTTATGGCAGCTTTCTTACGTGATTCCACACCCTTGTCTGTTGGTTTGGGTTTGTACGCTCTCCACTTGGCTGCATGCGTGTGGCTTTTAGTATCCGTAGGCGCTACTTCACTAAGATGCGTCTAGTTTTTAAATATATTAAATGTTTATGTATGTGTGCTGAAATTCTGCTTAGTTCTCTGATTTTAACAGAATGACAGGAAACTGCTTCCAGCTTTCAATTCAAGAGAACATTTTAGCATTAGATAAACTGTGTACACATGCTTAAGTGTTAGCGTGAACAGGAAAGAAAGCAAGCAGTTTCATGAACGAGAAACACACAAGAAAATGTCAACGGTGCAACTGGTGCTACTAATTCAGCTAATTGCTGTGTGCTTTGCTATTGATACAGAATGGAATACTGCCCCACTGGTGTGTGTAGAAATGTAGACGTGTTGTGAGCTGGGCTTTGACTCATTCAGGTGAGTTACTGAGAATGATGTTTTTTATCTTCAAACTCTGGATCTATGTGTTTATTTATCTTTTTTTTCCAGCAAGTATTCAGATTGTGTTCCTGGGTACTTCCTGATAATATTCCATGATAATATTACCATGGAATATTCCTGATAATAATCCATGAATTAATTTGGATTATAACATTTATTTTCCTATAGCTCCAGATTCCTTACACAGTTCTTAGGAAAAATCTTTTCAAGATTTTTTCATAGTAATGACACTGAACATCTGTGTTTTAAACATTTTTATTAATGTGAGCTTATCTAACAGAATTTAGGATTTCCATGTCTTGCTTCTCAAAAAAAGGGGGGGAAACAAAGAGTATTGTGTTTTAGAAAGGATTCTTAAATTGAACTAAAAAGAATGTCATAAAGAGCCTCTGAACTTTAACGGTATTTGTACTGCTACATTTTAATGTTTCACAATTTTCAATTTTTCTTCACTTATTTTTGCTGTTACACTGTTACATTCTGTATTATGCAAACTACTGTGTGCAGAGTTTACTAAGTGTAGAGGAGGCGACACAGAACGGTTATAAAGAGGGAGCTTAAGGGTGTAGGGCACTTTTAGTCCTTATGTCAGTATCTCTGCTCCACCGAGCTTCCAGTGTGTTGTTCTGAGCTAAATGCAAAGTAGCAGCCTGTGCATTTTCCTGTTCTACAAACCAAGTTCAAGGGCTTGAGCTGCAAGCTTTTGCCTATCTGGGGGAGCAGCAAAGATTGCCTTGGTAACTGTGTTTTGGTTGAACTTCTAGAAGCTCTTTTAGCTTGATTCGATTTACTGCTATTTCTTTATTTCCCTGTGTAAGGGTCCTTTAGGATGAATGAAAAGGCCCTTAGAAAACACGTTATCTGCAAGGGACGTTACTGGTGAGTTCGCTCCTGGCTGATGGTGTGTACAGCTGGGCCAGGCTAATGGCTCTTTGCTGCCAGGAAGGGTAGTCACCTTCCCTCCCCAACGACAACTCATTGACATCTCTTCTCTGAACCAGTTCAGCTTGCTGTCCCAGTAGGATAGGGTTTCTTTTTCCTCTGGACAAATGAGTCGTCTGCTGCTTTAGTTAATTGCCTGAACTTGGCAACGGACGGTAGGTCCAATGAGTGCCTGAAACATCACAAGAAGAGTGGAAGCAGAACATGATCCAGGGGAGAGCAGGAGTCAGGTAATGGGGGAAATTGTGGCATGGAAAGCTGTCTGGGAAGCCACTGGTTTATAGTAGGAGCAAACTGAGTCCTGAACAGATGTAGCAGAGAGATGACTTAAGGCTCTTTTGCTCCTTTCCTTACTCAGCCTCCTCTATAGTGATGAGGTAAGAGATTAAGTTGTATGAAGATGTTTTGCCATTTTAGTCAGGGCTGATTCCCAAAAACACATCTGCTTCTTTAACCTCCTCTTTTCCACAGGAGAGTCCAGCCTTGCTTCATACCCTTCTCCTTGTGAAAAAAAACATAAACAAGCCCACCCTTATTGTAATCTCTTCCACAAATTAGAGCTTTGTCCAGGAGGGTGTGTTTTAGGAGTTGGGAGTTGCAGTTTGCCTATCCCTTGGGTCAGCAGCAGTGAGTATTTTGGGTTTTTTTAGAGCTAGAATTCACAGTGGCTGCTTTGTTTCACTCCTATTCGGCTCTATTTTATGTTTTTATTTCCTGTTTTCCAACGCACATTATTGGGCTTTACTGGCATGACTTCCTTTCACATCGGTGAGAATTACAAAACTCAACCTGAGACCCTGAAAGTGCCTATAGAAATTACTTCTTTTATTGCACCCTGTATGAAATATAGCAATAATGCCTTTTGAAGAAGTATTCTCTGACCTAGGGACTGGCTCTTGGCAAAGAAATAATATTGTCTTATTTTCCTTCTTTTCTCCCACCCCCTTTTATTTTTTTCAGATATTTGAGAGAAACTAGGACTTTGAAAGAAACAGATAAATTTGAGCTCTCCAGGTCGGTCACTTTGTGCTTGGCTTTGGTGACTGTTCATTTGACTGGAGAAGTAAAGAATGTAAAATCAGATGAAGAAATCCAGTATTATCTACATATCCTTTTGCATTTTTCATCATAGCAAAAGCTGTTATGACTAGTGGGAGTTGATGGGAAGATGCACTGCAGTCTGTGTTTCTCCTCTGCATTCTCAGTGGTACATAAACATCGTGATAGAAATTGCACAAAACATAATTTGTCAAAATAAAAGTTTTAAAGGTGGAGTCTTTTACGTTCCTTGGAATCAGGAGGTCAGAGAACCACTCTTAGTATCATCCACACATTAAATGGAGAAGGATCTAATTGTTATCTATTTTATGGTGCACAGTACCCATATCCCCTTTAAAGATAACTAGAAATGTTTGCCTTTATACTGCAAAACGTCAGAGAAAGAATATCATTAAAGGAGGTTTGTATAATTGTGAACCATATGATCTCGAAATGGAAAAGCTGTTTGGACTACACCTAGATCTTGCCAAGACTGAATTTTCCAATTGGATTATTTTCCTCAGGGAATGTACTATAAACATTTCTGAAATTTATGTTGTGCTACTATAAAGCACATATTGTATCCATTTTATTCTCTAATTAAACCACTTTTAATTACCTGTGATCTAGAATCTTATTTGATTCCCTAACTTATGTTCCTGTAATTGTAAGCAAGTGATTTTCTCCTTGATCATTATACCTTAAAAACAAGTACTTAATGTTCTCTGCTAATTTGGGTCTTTTTTGTTCTTTCTTTTTGTTTGCCTCTAGTTCAGAGTCTGCATGGTGATGAATATCTAAGCACTTTGCTCGCGGCTGAAATATTTACTGGGTCTCCCTGGCTGGTGCATCACTGACGAGGTATGGAAACAATCCTGTTTCAAGAAGTCAAGTTGAATGCAAGTTCAACAGAGTGTCAGCAGGTTCAGTGGGTGATTGACAGACAAAGGAAAAGTAGCAGGTTGTCAGTCGAAGACCTTTATCTACCAGTGATAGTGTTACTCCTTTCCACACTGGCTCGATTCTGTTTTCTTGGGCAGTGTTTATCGCCAGCTGTTAAAAGATTTTTCTTCCTTACTGGTAAAAAGAGACAATGAGGCAACATTTGGACTGAGATACTGCCGAGACAGAAAATGCTGATCAGAGGGTATTGATGAACTCCAGATCCTCAGCTCTCTCTGCAGTGTATTCTCCTTATAGCTTGATCTTGTTGCATCATCTGAAGATACAAGATGCATTTACTCAGTAGTAAACAAGTGAGTATTTTCTATCAGGAACTTAGCGCCGTTGTTTGCTGATAACCTATTTGCTAAAGCATGAAAGAATCTCTTCTTGTCCTTTTGACTCCTCATCGCCACCAGAACTGAAGGTTTGTGCCTGACCTGGCTGATGGTGAGGTATGGACGTGTGGGCAGCCGGTGGCATGGGGCCCCACAACCCCTGTTACAAACAAAGAGTGGGTCTTTGTTCTTCTGGGTGATGTTGGTGATGGAGGGGTGAAGCCGAGTCTCCTGCCACAGTAGGATTGCTTTGAGGACCACAGCTTACTTCCATTGCCATCAGGTGGGAGAACAGTTCAGGTGTCTCTTGTGTGAGACTGAGCACAGGAACATGGCTAACGAGGTTTTCAAAGCTCTCTAAGGACGGCTGTTGAAAGTGCCCAGCTGGAACAGCCCGATCTTCTGTCCTCCAGAACACAGCAACTCTTCACAGTGAGTTCACAAAATTAGTCAACAGTGGGCTCTAACTGTGGATAACTCCTTTGAGATAGGTCAGCTGTGAATATCACAATTGTGGGAAAAGTGCATGGTTAATCACCACTAATGAAAAGTTAAATTGCTACTAATTAAAAGTGAAATCAGCTTAAAGTGATTTGCTCAGCACCACCCTGGAATTTTTGGGCATATGTTAGGATGGGATCTACTTCTCCAGAGGGCACAAAATTACTGGAACTGTGTGTTAATTCTTCCGGTTTCTTCTTGTTCCCTTTGCAGTTTCTAACTCTCACAAAGGAACAGGAGTTCTGCAGACGGAAGCTTTTCCTGTGATCCTTACATATTCTTACTGTGTACTTATCTTATGCTCTGAGTGAGAAAGGGTCCTTCAGAGAAAAATAGCCTGCAATCATAATGAAAGCTGTATTTGCTATTGTCCCTATCCTGCTGAGATAGGTATAGGTTATCTTGAGTGCCTGGTTTATTGCATCTCATTTTACCCAGTGAAAGAGGACAGTTTCTAAGGGAGTTACTAGCCAACCAGAAAATCTCTTCACAAAAGATCCTGGACAACCCAATGGATTTCTATACACTGAAGGTCTGGTTGTTTTTTTCCTACATGAATAAAACTTAATGAAAGTGAAAATGTTTTAGATGGTATCTGTCCCTTTTGAATGGTTATAAGGTCTAGCTTTATATAAAAAATGCTTGCACTGCTTCAAAAAGGCTGGTGAAAGCTGCTCTCAGATGGGAAAGAGGAACTTTTTGGCTTTGTGCAAATGGTAAACAAAATTTTTGGCAGCTTCTGTCTCTTTAGTGTTCAGGAACCAAAAAGGAATGTAGCAAGACTTTCAAAGCACGTAGCAAGCAAATCTGTTTAGTCCATGGCACAAAAATGGCATAAACGTGGCTGCTCTGGCCAAGTCCTTCCTCTTCCTGCTGTATCCCTCAATGGGCTGAGTTTCCCACCACAGTGTTTGGGAATACTGACGAGAGCTGCCTCTGTTGTGCTCAGCGCAAGCAGACACGAAAAGGAAATTACTTTTCTTCTGTTAAGTGCAACTTGACTAACATGACAGGAAATTAATCGGAGATCTTTTCCTAAACCCCTATAGTCCTGCATCCTCCCTATTCGTGAAGGATCCTTTTAATCAGTGGTGTCTGTAATACTTTCAGCTGGTGGGGATCTGAACAGAGAATTTTGTAGTAGTCATGTGCAACAGCCTTCTGAGAGGACACCATCATACAGGATGAGAACAGAGCAGGTTGGTCACTGTCAAAATAATATGAACAAGATGGAAATATTTTTTTGGTACCCATTGGAAGCAGAAAAGTTAGCTGCAAGCTTGTGAAGGACCTTTTCATCTTCCCTTAAGCTCCCCTCCCTGTGCCCATCCCGAGTTGTCACTTGCTCCTCTCTGTGAACTTGCGGACAGCCAAGGAACTCCCTTTCGAGGGCCACGCTGAAGGTATAGTAAGCTTCTTATTCTTGTGTCTTGGGCTGCCAGGCTTGCTAGCATATATGCCGTCCTTGCCTCATGTGAGAGGGGGAAAAAGTCTCAAAGATTTTACCAAGGGTTGTTAAATTTTAGTGGGGATGGATCTCCAGAGTCCCCAAGGTAAGAGCTGCCTCCTGCTTTACAGTCAGAGACTCAGCTGCAGAGAGACGAGAAGTGAGTTCTGTGCTTAGACAAGGAAAAACAAAGGCAATCCTTTAGGGTTTTGGTTTTGTGGTTGTTTAGTTTTGTATTGCCCTTCCTTAAGGAATACAACCATTTCTGGTAAAATAATTTTACATTCTCCTTAATATTCTCTAATGTTCTCTGTTTGCGTGTTTAGTAATAGTCTTTTCTAATGTGTATTTTTTATTTCTAGTGTTGATAATACATCTGCTTTCATAGAGGAGAACTTAATGCTGTAAATGATTGTCTCCATTAATGGAGAACCTGAGAAATGTCTTTTTTAGTATGCTAATTTGACATAATCTCTTTCTCTTTTAATTCAAGCTTTATTGTAGGGTTTTTTTCCACACATTTATAATAATATGCTGTCTAAATAAAGAAGAGCCTCTGGGTGTGTTTTTTAAATTATTTTTTTTTTATTCACAGGTAATGTCAGCACCAGAAATCTCTTAAAATTCTTTCCACAGGAGGTGAACAAGATCACTCTCGTGGCAGTTTAAACCAATTGCTCACCTTCTGTCCCTTTAACTTAAAATAGTTCACGTGCACAGTACACATGCATTTGCTACTGTTGAACTTTCTGTTGAGATTATCACCAGCTAAAAGTCATCACAGGCAACACTGACTGAAAGGATACACAATGGCGAAGGACATTTGGGATTTATTTATTATTTTATTATGTGTATATAAGTGTACACCAAATGTACCCACACGCGGGGTTTTCACTTGCTCCCTGCCCCCAGCATATACCTTTATATGTTCCTCTGGAGTATGCAAAAGCCTTCCAGTGGTGTATTACTAATGCAACTTCTATCTGTCATACGTTGTTTACTCTTTTCTTATCTTCTTTATGGAAGGAGAGTTTTATTTGTAGTAGGTTTCATTCTGATACAAGTCTTTTGGAAAACAAATACCCTGCTGTGTCTGTCACAGGGGACACATCAAAGAAGACACTTTGCACTTAAGGGCAATGGAGTTTGCAATAGTTCTTAGTTCTTTTCAGATTTAGTTCCAGGGGTTTGACTGCAGCGGTGAAAACTCAAAAATGCAAAAAATCATTAGCTTGGTGGGAGAAAGTGCCCTTTCACCTGGATTGTGTAATAAAAAAAACCCAAACAACCAAACAGAAGCAAAACCAAACACAACACCAAAAAACTAACCGTACTTTAAATAATCAGTTTTCTCTTCTGGCTACTGGTGGAAATTCGTGTTTCTATCAATTTGCTATAAAGTACCCCACAGAGTACACTTTTCTGAAAATTGAAAAGATCTGAATGGTCATCTGAAAAAATTGCAAGTCAGACATACAGGACCCTTACTAGGAAGCTTTACATGCACTTTCAGAAAGCTCAGATCAATCCTAAAAGAGAGATTTCTGTAAAGGTTCCTGTCAGGTAAATAACTGAACTCAAATCAGTTAATTTGATTTGTGTAAGATGTTCATAGTGTTGTGGCCTGTAAAATGCCAGAGTTGGAAAAAAAGGAGGAAGGGAGAAGTGATGTAGAAGCCACACATGTTAGATTAAGAGTGTTTTCTCTTGTATTTGGTTACTAAATTTAGACCCATCTATAACATTGACCTGATGGTTTGAATTGTATTGGCTGCGGTAAGCGTGAGGGGCCCACAAATGAGAGAGGGCAGATTTATATTAGATATTAGGAAGAAATTTTTTGCTGTGAAGATGGTGAAACAGTGGAACAGGCTGCCCAGAGAAGCTGTGGATGCCCCATCCCTGGAGGGGTTCAAGGCCAGGCTGGATGAGGCTTTGGGCAACCTGGGCTAGTGGAGGGTGTCCCTGCCCATGGCAGGGGGTTGGAACTGGATGATCTTTAAGGTCCTTTCCAACCCAAACCATTCTGTGATTCTATCATTCTATGATTCTGTATAACCTAGATATAAATTAAGGCCTGATACATAAATGCAAGGTAAGTATTCTCAGTAATACTGCCTTTCAGAATTTCCTTCTTTGATTTTTTTTTCCACATTCGTTCTGTTTTTCTCAATTGTACAGTTCATATTTTGTTTTGCATTTTCTCCTCTATTTGTATGACCTTCATTTAGGCTTAAGTTTCCCCATTCTTGCTTGTTTCCAAACTTATGGGTTTTTGGTTTGGATTTTTTTAGGGTTTTTTGATTTATTTATTTTTTTTTTAATTAGAGCAAAGAGTGCTGGAGCATAATGTAGAGAGAACTGTCTTTGCCACTCTGAATATGTGCAAGGCTTTGACAAGTAGGAAGGAAAACCTACTGAATGGCCATGGCATCTAAAATGATGCAGCACAGAATGAATCATTTTCAGCATCATCAGTGGAGTGGGAGATGTTCTTATTCGAACTGGAACCATCCACCTATTTCTGTTCATTACATCAGCACTGTTCTCTGTTACATACTCTGTTCTCTACTCTGAGCGCTACTTGTCCACCCACATGGTTAATCTACAGAAAGCATGCTGAAAGATTACCCTATAATCTTTGATACTTTCTACCCATTTTGTGTCATCAGCATATTTATTCTTTTTTTAGCAAAAAATCATATCAATATATGCTTTGGCTTAAAACTGTAAAATTCTAAAAATTCAGATTTGTATAAATCTCCACTTTAAAGTATCCATTTTATATCATTTCATGTCAGAGATTATAATTCGGTTTTCAATAGCACATTTTCTGTTTCAATTATTTGACAAAGTGTCTTCTTACTGTACTTTTACTAAGAAAATGGTTTGATTCATTTAGAAACAAATAGTTAATAGTCTTTAATCTTGTTTCCTCCAGGGTCTTTCTTCCCATTTTAAAGGCAATGAAATAAAGTGTTATTAACAATTTCAGAGCAGGAGAATATGAAATGTGTTTTCGAGGAACAAGTGAGAAATCTCCAGTATGTGACCGTCTTTGCATTAACTTTTTTGGCGAGTATCCATAGGTTTCTGTCATAACATTTTCCCTGCTCTCTGTTTTAAAGCAACTTTCTGGTTAGAAAGGTTTGCAGCCTGTAACACACACTCTCGCTTGCAACAGCTCTGGTAGTCGCAGTCTTCACAGCTGACGGTTGCTGGGAATTACGGGTGTTACCCTCTGGGGCTGTGTCTGTGCTGCTGTCCCTGCCGTCTGTCCAGGTAACGCATCCATTCCCCAGGGCCAGCTTGTTCCACCTGGAGCTGGTTCATCCCAGCAGCCAGTCTAATGTGCTGTAAACACCACCCCCGACTGAAAAAACTGAAGTGGAGCAAGCCTGCCCAACAGCAGAGGAGGGTTATCCTGAGCAATGCTGTGGTGACTGTGCTGCTGGTGTTCCCTGGTTAGCAGACAGGGTATGTCTGCGCGGGCACAGACAGAGCAGGCACTGCGGTGCAGACAGTCCAGAGCACAGGATGTGACGGAGGTGAAGAGCCTCTGGCGTAGTTTAGCCGTTGGTGTCCTAGGTACAAGGGCCCCTTGGACATCAGCTTTCCCAGATGCCTGAGCAGAGGGAAACATTTCCCTCAGATGGACACAGATCTTTTAAGACACTCTCAGACTATTCCAGCCCGTGAATGCAGTGCAGAAGGGTGAAAGGGTGGATGACTATACACTCCCTGCTTTCCGATTGACTGTCTGTTCAGAAAGAAAATGTTATCTGTGTGTTAGCCCCAGGCACCTAAACAAGCAGTTTGACAATAAAATTGTGGACTACTGAGCACACCTGGAAGATAAGTGCATAAATTGTAAAACAAATCCTACAACTGCCTGTAATCTGTCCTACATACGTGCCAAAGTCTTCCCTCTTCCCCTGCTAGTGTTTTCATCATTCAGGGCTGCAATTCACCTGGGGGTCACTGGGGCTCTCTCAACATTTAAGTGTTTAATTACTTAATTATCTGCTCTGGTGAAGTGGTAAAGCTTTGACATTTCTCATTTTCCCTAGGAATACGTGTCTGTGGGATGTATCAGTCCCTGTATTTGGTAAATACAGGGAAAAATAATTCCATTAATCCACTCGTTGATGTGTGCATTGTTACTGATTCCTTGCGTTGGGTCACTGAGCCACTGGTGTTCTCAGCCTGTAGATCTTTGCGAGAGGTTTGCTCTTTAAAAATAATCTATTTAGTTTTGAATTTACCAGTGAAACAGGAAGGGTAGAAAGGATGTGTTGAATGATATTTTTGTACTCTAATCCAATTAAACTGGGAAGTTGCTTTACAGTGGGTTCCTTTGAATGACACGTGAGAAGCGTGGCCTTGTCCAGCAAGAAAGGTATCTTGTATACAGACCATTAATTAGGTGTTCAGAGATCATAGCAGTCACTGGTGAGTAGCACTTTAGGAAGAGCTGTAATAGATGGTGTGATTAAATCTTTATATTTCAAAAAAAAAATGGTAAAAATTAACTTTCCTGGAATAAGTAAGCTTCTGTTTGCATGCTATGGATTTTCACTGCAGAAACAATGAAAGTAAGTTTCAGTCAGGTTAAGCTTTTGTGTAGTAAATGTTTTTGTAATAAAGAAAAATGGAAAAGATGAGGATCCTAAATGGTATTTACTGTTAAGAATTATTTCTTAAATGTACCTTTTGTTTTTCTTTTAGTCTCTAATACTGGGAAGAAAATGTTCAATGTTTGCTTAAATGTTTTTCAGAGCTGGGGAATGCCAGATGTTAAATGGAAGCTGCTAGAGAAAAATGCTTTATGAAGTAGTTATTCCCTCAGTTTTGGAAATTAAAATTGCTACAGAAGACTTTGTGTTAGATTTGACTGTAGAAACAAAAAGACAAGTAGAAGATAGTGCAGTTCTACTAATGCTAGTAAAGTAAGGTGTCTGCACTTGTAGTGAGAACAAGTACTGATAATTTTCTGTTTTCTTTCACTGGAGGCAAAGGAAGAGAATAATTTTATTTCATCAATAGGATTTACTTGGATGATAGCATTAAGGGGAGGGTGTGTGAAAAGCATTGCTTTGTAAGGAGAAAACAATGTACAAGTTCTGTTCAGTTCCTTGGACAATTCCAGTAGTTGTAATTACCAGCATTCGTGAAACCAAGTCAATATGCTCCTGAAGGTCTGTGTCTGTCTCTTCCTCTCATTCTCTCTCCCTCTTCCTCTCTCTCTGTATGTAAACAGACAGTATGCTTGTTGTAATAGCAATTATACACCTTTGCCTCATGTTAGCACTCCGTCACCAGAGAAGGAGAAGTAATTCTTTCCCGATGACCCATGTACAGTAATAGAACTACGAGAGCACTAAGAAAGGTTCTTGTTGCGGGGGCTTAGTGTAGAAAATCTGCTGGTTATTTGGACAAGAGAAATCAAACACAAAGAGAATAGTTGATGCCAGAGAAGAAGCTGGAAACAAGAAATCCTTTAGCCTTCAGCAATACTGTTGTTATTAGGCCTAAGGAACATGTTTCTTGATGTCAGTCTTAATTCTCTAACTCTCTCTAGACAAGTCTTCTTTCTTGATAAAACTCTGGACAGGGATTGGTAAATGTGCACCTGGAGCTTATCTAAGCCATGGAGAGATTTGCTTAGGGTTCCTCAGAAGGCATTTGTCCAGTCTATGCCCTTTTTCTTTTTTCCCAATTTTTTAGGGCAGTATGTGTTGATGTGTAAATTATCTTCTAAAAATAGTATTTACAGGTGAAAGGCCTATATTAAGATGTAGATATTGCTACTTCCACTATTTATTACATTTTAAAGTGTGCAAACCTTAGAAGATATTTGTCCAACAGAAAGTCATTTATTAAGGCATTTTTCCCTTTGAGCTGCTTTAATTTAGCCTTCTCGTTTCACAGTCTGGAAGTGACTTACAAGGACCCAAAGCTGTTGGTTCTTCCCCGTGCGGTGTTGTAGGAGGTGAACCGAGTAATATGAACGCAAGGATCAGCATCTGGTGAAGCAGCAGCATTGATGACACTAAACCCAGCGTTGTGTTCTCTGCATCCTTTGTGTCTGCCAGGTGTGGGAGAGGAGGAGGAGGCGGCCTGTCACAGGTGGGCTTCTGCAAAAGAGGACACTGAGAAATAAATGGTAGGCTGCCTACACAGCCTGGTCTGTTTTCTCAGAGTTCCTACTCCCACACCTCCTAGTGTATTCTTAGCAGGAGCTGTCTGCTTATTTCCATTGTCTGTATAATTCCTTAAGGGGCCCTATTAGGATGCACGGATCATGCAAGGGCAAAATTTAGTAATACTCTAAAAATAGGATGAGTGCTAGAAGGAGGGATTCTTCTCCTATGCTGTATACTGAGTCAGCTCCTGCATGGCAAAGTACTTTTTGAAATAATCAGAAATAATTTTCTGTGAACCTAGCAATGCTGTAGTCCCTGAGAATGTCAGCAAAAGCCACAGAGGTTTTGGGGTTTGTGTTGTTGGGTTTTTTGTGGGTTTTTTTTAAGGCAAAAACCCCCTTGATCCCTAGTTACTACCATATTTTAATAGACTTCCTTATCTCCTTTGCCCCAGATTTGTTTTGTGTTTTACATTAAAAATAATTATTTGAGTTTTTTTGCATTATTTTGCACTAGCAGTCTAGCCAACCAAAAATTGTTGCTTGATAAGCAGGATTAACTTTAGAAAAGGGATGAATATTCAAAACCGCTGTGACTTATGGAACTGTGGGAATTAGTGTAAATGGGTATATTTTTTTTTCTTGTGCTGAATGCAGGAATAATCCACTTAACTGTTGGTTAAAAGTCAATTTTGTACAATTCTATAAGACACTTTTGTATAAACTGCCAGGATTCAATGTAACATCTTGGACAGGACTGTGGTTTAAGAGTCTGTTTTACAAAATACAAGTTGTCAGCCTTCAGCTCCATGTACTCGTCCAGGCTACGCTAGCAAATGGGCCAGAGGAAAACCCCTGCTTAGGGTACCCCTATGTGTGCCTTCTTTCTCTGCTCTGCAAATCTGAATGTGAGCACTGCCTCTAGTTTTAAAAAGAGGAAGAAAACCAAGCTGAAGACCCAAATCAGTAGTATGCTCTTATACCAGCGCTTTCAAATTTCAAGATTTGTAATGTTTGAGTTAGTGCTACAAGGCCAGCCGGTTGATGGAGAAACCTGTGTTTAGATGGTTGGTTTTGATGAGACACCAAAAGAACTTAAGTATAGTCCGTGTTAGCCTTTGCAGCCAACAATGCTGTAATTTACACTGTGCTGGTGACTTCTGTAACCGTGCTGATTCTTATTATGTGTGTAGTTGAAGTTTAGTATACTAGAAGGAAATTATTTCAAAAAAAAGATTGTTTTTATTATGAGTTTTCCTGCTTTTCCTTGACATGTCTGGTTATTGGGTTTTTTGTGGGTTTTTTTGAGAATGTATAATGGTTTTGTTAGTTTTCGTCCAAATTAGTTATCTTCCCAATTCCTTTGGCTATGCCAAAAAAAACCCCAAACAAACCAAACCCTCCAAAAAAACCCCAAAACAAACAAACCACAACTAAAAAACCAGAAAAAAACCAAGCTGGATTTTAATTATAGATGCAAACAAATCTTTGAGAAAACAAATGCTTTGGACTGCATCTTGAAAATGAAAGATGTGACTTAAACTCTTCTTTCAAAGCTGAGATGGGTGCAGAAGCTGCACTCTGAGGAACTGTTGAGATTTCTGGGCTTTTGGGGAAAAGTCTCTCCTTCCTTTTGGTCTTGTAGATAAAAATGGTCGATGCTGCTGAACACAGAGCTGTTGAGCCTGCTCAGAGAAACAATTTTGCAGGGTTGTCACACAGTTTGTGAATTTGTGGCTGGGGAGCAAACACTGAGTTGTGTGTCCCTCTGGCACTTCCAGGAAAAGGCAGTAGTGGCTCCCTGAGTGACTGTCAGGAAAAAAAGCAGCTTTGGAAGATCTCTTATGAGACAAGAGGGAACATGATGTTCTCAGATTTATACGGGAAGATTCTGGTTAGGCTTCATTTTAAGTACGTTGTGTGCTGTTCTTGAGCCTTGATGTAGAGTTGTATGATTTGTAGCTAGAGATCAGTTCCTGATCAGAAAGCATCAAGGAGCTAGTATCAGACAGAAGGGGTTTGTTTGGTTTTTTTTAATATTGTTAAAAGAATTTAACACCACCTTCCTCTGCTTCTGATACTCGATCAGACTAATTAAATCAATTCAACTTTGCAGCTTCTGATAATGCTTAGAAGGATTTCAATTGCTTATCTCCTGTTTGTTTTGAAGTTACATTGTCACCGCTGGATACTTCTTGCATTGGTTTCAATTATAGGACTTGATATTTAGCAAAGATCTTGAATATGTGCTAAAGATCTTAATGACTAATTACACTGTTCTATTACACATTTTTAATTATTTGTTTGTCCTTTTCTCTATAAAGAGAAGCAAAGCAGATTCTTGCTTTTCCTTTAAATTCTCAGTCCTCCTCTGTTCCATTTTAATAGATCACCTCTGCTGAATTTCTTTAACACTTCCAAATTAAAGATCTTAATATGGTGTTGAAAGCAAGGAGGTGTGAGAGGGAATTAAAGGATTGTTAGCATATAGCAAGTCACTGGAACTGAAGATACTTTGCAGTAATTTCCTTGATTGTCCCTTTGGGAAAGAATCGTATCTGTTTGTTTACCTAGCATGCTCTTAGCTCAGACCTCTTAGGATTTAGTGGATATTGAAAACAGCAATGTGTGGAGGCCAGATACATGCTAGAAGGATAAGAATGTCTGCATTTTGCCATGGGAAGTGGAATTATATCTCAATCCTTTGCACAGCAAGCTATTTATCATGCTCAGAAAACAGCAGTAGGTAACAAACTTGAAACCTTTGCAGCTAGGAGACTGTTTGTATCTCTCCAAACATTATTTTTCTGAAGAAATGATTCTCACCATCATGTCATGTTGTCTTGTGGTTTACTGTGGAGTGCTTCAGTCACTTTGTATTCTATCGTGTTGCATTTAATCTGGGGTAACTGATGTATAATATTTTGGTGTCAAAAATAAAATTATACAGGTCTGAACTCTTAAGTTTCTGTTACTTTTACCCTGTTTAAGATGGTTTCATGTTTGTTATGAAATTGCTGGCCCTTTTAGGGAGAGAGATCCATCCTGACTGGGGATCTAGTGATGTTTTTTAAGGCATAGAGGCAGATCAGCTGTATGGACTGTGAGCAGGGGTCAGGGCTGGGGGTTTCTGGACAGCCAGGTGTAGCCCCTTCCAGAGCTGCTTCCTGGTCACCACCCATATTGTACTGTTGCTTGGGGTTATTCCACTCTAAGGACAGGGATTTGTTGAACTTTATGAGGTTTTTATGGGCCTGTACTTCCAGTTTATCAGCATACCTCTGAATAATGACTCTTGATATCCAGTGGATCAACGGCTCCCCCAGTTTGGTGTCATCTTCAGAGTTCACAAAACGTATTTGTGCTTCCACAACGAGGCTTCATAGCTTTAAAACACAGCCGGTGGAAGTTACCTTTCAGCCACCCCTGCAGATTCCGTACTAAGACAGCATCCAGTTACTGTTGCTGAACCGCAAAAGCTTATTCATACGTCATTTTTTATTTGGATGCTTATTGACCAGTGCTACTAGATTTCAAAACAGAATAGAAGAGAATAGTTCGGTTGGAAGGGACATAAACAATCATCTAGTCCAGCTGCCTGACTGATTCAGGGCTGATCAAAAGCTGAAGCAGGTTATTAGGGGAATTGTCCAAACACTCTTAAACACTGACAGGTCTGGGGCATCGACCACCTCTCTAGGAAGCCTGTTCCAGTGTTTGACCATCCCCTTGGTGAAGAAACAGTTCCTAATGTCAAGTCTGACCCTCCTTTGGTGAGGTTTTGAACCATTCCCACATGTCCTCAGGAAGCTGTAGAGAGCAGTACTACTACGTGTCTGAAATACAGGATCCCATCTTTGTTATTTCCTGCCAAAACCCAAGAAAAATATCTTGCTATGTAGTATTATCATCTTATGGAAACTGGCTGCTTCACAGCTCGGAGTTGCTGGATGTAGCTTTCCTTTTAGTGCCGCATTTCCAGAGTAAAGTTGCTGTGCCATGGTGGATTATATTGGATAATAATTCTGTGACTAAAGTATATTGGAAACTAAAGGAAGTATTTGACATAAACATGAGTCATGCACATTATTTAAAATTTGTGTAGCATGTGTCAACATTATTTTTTTATGATTGTCCTCTACAGAATTATCTTCATATTCTTATCACTGTTTTCTGTTTTTCGTATAATTAATTTTTGAGTGTTTCATGAGAGAAGCAGCAGCATATCTTAGATGGATTTCAAAGCAACAGTGCCAATGGGTAGGGGAGTTTTGACGAAGTCCAAAGCGCTTTGTTAATTTACCTCGGTCAGAGGTCAAGGCTTTTGGTTTGTGGAATGAGTATATTTTTAATGAAAACTGTATCTTATTATTTTTAACTGTTTGTGAAAGCAATCCAGTTAACAGTAATGAAGAAGTCCTTTTTTCTTATAGCAAGAACCAGCCTTGCACACAGTAAGTTTTTAGCTATTTTTGGTAGTAATGCATGTTCAGTAATAACACATTAAATGGATGTTGTTAGGATTATATCTTTCTGTGTCTCCATTCCCAGAACTGGCTATAGCTGTGCTAATACAGAGTTATCTTCTAGCAGCTTTTGTGACGGAGACACTGGTAGCTCTATTTGAAGTGAGTAAAAGAACAAATGGGTCCATTTTTTTTCTGACATATTTCACTTGGCCAGCTCAACAGGAAGATTTATTGGGCAATAAAAATCCAGTTTTGGCAAGTCAAGAAATTTCCCATTGGTTTTGATTCATCCTTAGTTTATGTTATTTTTTAATAATTGATTTATTTAGTAGAGGTTCCTATCAAAACTCCTGTTTTTCTTGAAGACAGTTACTTTTTACAATGTTACGCAACTTTTTGTGAACACCTAAAAGTTTAAATATCTATGTGTGTGTATGTTCTCTTTTTTTCTTTTTTAACAGTGTGCTTTTGTACTCCAGTAACCTCATCCTTTCCATCCAGCTCTATCTCTGCTTGACAACTGCAGGAATGATGTTCCAAGAATGAAGAAAAATGGAAAGTTAGTTGTATTTTGACAAGAATGGACCAACCAATAACAAAAATAATTTACTTTCTTTTGACATAAATGTGTCAAATATTGAAAAGTATTTGACTGCTGCCAAAGCTGGACTGGTATTAAAAACTTTTTATTAACTTGGACTTTCAGAAAGAAATTCAAGTGAACTTCTATTCTCCATTTGTCCAAGTACTGCTTTCTTTCTAGGTCTTATGTTAATGAATTATTTTGCACTATTATTACATTTGGCTGTAATTTCTCACTGGAAAACTATTTTCTATGAAATCTAGGAAGTTGTTTTCCTACTTGAGTACTACTGTTATGGAGTTTTTTTTAACCTTTCATTTTAAATTTCTTTCCTAGAGAATTTTTAACAAGCAGGAAAAAAAACCCCTGTTTTTCATGTAAAAGTTTGATTAATTTACTTTAATTTGAATAATTTCCTTTTAGTTCTGCTGCTGGAATCTAAGATTGAAAAAAACCCAAAAATTCCTTATCTCTTCCAAATTAAGTTCATAAATGCATTGGAAGATTACAATCTGTGGTGTTTCTGCCGTTTTTTATGCTTCCACTTGAAGTGTCCAGAGAGAGCACTGCTTCCCTACAGAAGCATTTGCACATATGAGTATCTCACTGTCTAAAGTCTTTTGGCTGCATACCTCTTCATGTTCCTTCCTGCTGGTTTTAGTTGTAGTTAAGTGTATAATTATAAAGAATGTCAATTAGACTCATCACGGGACAAATTATATTTTATTT
Organism: Syrrhaptes paradoxus; assembly: GCA_013400615.1. Taxonomy (NCBI): domain Eukaryota; kingdom Metazoa; phylum Chordata; class Aves; order Pterocliformes; family Pteroclidae; genus Syrrhaptes; species Syrrhaptes paradoxus. Next base: position 149,345 of record VZTO01028093.1, on the reverse strand, counting down.
ACCTGAACTAACGTAAATAGGTAGATTTTGTAGAATCACAGAATGGTTTGGGACGGAAGGGGCCTTAAAGATCACTGAGTTCCAACCCCCTGCCATGGGCAGGGACCCCTCCCACTAGCCCAGGTTGCCCAAAGCCTCATCCAGCCTGGCCTTGAACCCCTCCAGGGATGGGGCATCCACAGCTTCTTGTTCCAGTGCCTCACCACCCTCACAGTGAAGAATTTATTCCTCATATCTAGTCTAAATCTACCTTCTTTCAGCTTAAAACCATTACCCCTTGTCCTGTTGCGGCACTCTTGATGAAGATTTCCTTCTCATCTCTCCATTAGGTACTGGAAGGCTGCTGTAAGGTCTGCCCGGAGCCTTCTGTTCTGTAAGCAGGTAGATGATCGCAGAATCTTTTGAAATGTGTCTGCAGAGTATGTTTTGTCATAGTCTCAGTAAATATACACAAACAAGTTGCAAACTAACTCGGAAAAAAACCCACCAGAGTTTCCAAGATTTATATTGTAAAGCTGAAGGCTTCTGGTAGCTGAAAGTAGGTCTAAGCTTGATCAGGATCCAAAAGGCAGTTCCACTATTTCCACATACCAGAGGTTATAGCACTAAAAGACTGTCCTACAGAATAGTTGCTTTTTGTCTGAAGAACCTTATAACTTGTTGAAAGACAGCCAGGAATCTATGCAGTCACCACAGACCGTCACTGATAGGAGCAAAGTTCTGGCAACATCTGCGAGCAGTGAGTGGGAATCTGTTGATAAGGCTGCCTGGCATACTTCATACAACAGTGAGTTTGGTTTACCTCTAACTTGTCTTTCCCACTCCACTTCAACTTTTTTTTTTTTCAATTGGTAGTAATTTATATTAAAATTTTATATTAAAATATGCAGAAAGCTTTTGGAGAAACCTTCAGTCTTTCCTGAAATAGGACCATATCCCTGACATGTTGTAAGCCAAGAGAGTGTAGAGGAGCTATCCAAAGGCAGGCAGGGCTGATGGAGCAGCTGGCGAGTCACAGTTCTAACCTCCGAGGTCAAGCTCTGTGCTGCACTGTGTCCCTACTTGCAGTCCCTTTTCCAACACTTGATTCTTGTGGGGCAGACTCACTAAATTTCCCAGAATAGCGTGACCAGTGGATATTGCCAGCTGCTCCTTTAACAACTCTTATGAAGCTGACCACTGAACTTCTGGCTTCCTGTTCATCCATTGTTGCTCCAAAGGTCAAGCTAGGCACATGGAGAGGCTTATTTTAATGCACTTTAGTGTCTGGTGTTAATTAGCTCCTTCCAGTCCAGCTGATCAGTTACACACACATGCACACTTGAGTTATTCCTAATTTTAATTATCAATTTTATGTTTGATAGGCCATTGAATTTCTACTATTACTTAGTTGAAGAGCATCTGGTTTGAATGCTGCTAAGTGTTTGGCATAAGAAGGAAAATGGACAAAGAAAGAGGGACATTGGTGAGAGGAATCTAGGTAGAGAGTGCATCAAGGTACCAAAACAATTTTTCTTCAGATTTAATCTTTGATGCATTTTCCCAAGACACAGAAAAATAACCTGCTGATTATGGACTTATTGACTGCGTACGATAGTACAAGTATTGGATGAATATATAGGTGAAAGAAACCAGTCTTCATAAAAATGAATGGGTTTATGGGTGTTGATTCTTTTTGTGTGAGCAGAATACATTTTCATTTGATGGCCCAGTATTGTTGGTGTTGGTCAGGCCATCCAAATTCCCAGCGGCTAAGCTGAAGGGACAATGAACAGGGGAGTTCCTGGCAGATAAGACATTTCCCTAAACTGTTCTTGGCTTTCTGCTGCTGCCGTCCTCTCCCTTTTGGCATTTAAAAAAAAAAAAANAAAAAAAAAAAAAAAGATAAGCTGGTACACCAGCTATATTTGTCTTACTATATTTTGTAAAACGTGATAAGAAGCAAATACTCTCCTGTAGAATTCCTGGGTTCCCCTCAACAGCTGGCTGTTTCCTCTGACTGGCAATTGCAATGTGCATGGTGGAGCACAGGGCTCTAGTTAGGCACATGGTGCTTTGGGTTGTTTGCTTGTCTTCCTGTGCAATGAGATCTATACTCAGATAAGTGTCTGAGTAAGGGTGAGAAGCTTTGCCCTGCAAGTGACTTTTTCTCAAAGTACAGCAAAACAGTCACACACGTAGGAGACAATATCACTTGCAGTTTGCTAGAGGTTTTCAGTTTGGTTTGGTTTTTTATGAACTGTTCTGTCCTTGATCCTAAGAAGACTATAAGAAGGGATTTTACAAGTCATAACTTGGGTACATAACCTACCTTTTATTTAAATCTCTTTTTTAATATTTTATCTAACTCTGTTTTGAAAATCTTTCTGTGTAAATTTAAGGATTTGAGCCTTAATAAAACTGTTTAGTCTCCCTTCCTCCCTTCCTCCCTTCCTCCATTCCTCCCTTCCTCCCTTCCTCCCTTCCTCCCTTCCTCCCTTCCTCCCTTTTTCATAGTCTTGAAAACAGTTTCCTATGTTTTTCTGACTGATTCTCACATGAAAATGTTAAATATTCAAAGGAAGATGTAGAAAATGTGGCCATAAGTTGTTGGGGTTTTTTTGTGTTTTGTTTTTTTTTTTTTTTCCCCAGGGATTGATTTTTATTGAGAAATAATCCTTCTGTTTTCCCTCCGCATGTATGAGGGCTTACTTCTAATCTTAGAATCCAAAGCCTCTAAAATTGCTTTAGTCTTATTTTTTAATTTTCTTTTGCAGATTGCCATGACTTTCTAATATCTGATTCAATATTACTTAAACTGTAGTTTTTATCATTAAACATCTGAGAAAAATGAGTTGAGATATTCCGAGTAATATTTATTCCTATAAAAAAATTTAGTGACATTATTTTCATTCTGTGAATTGATTCCTTTGCCCTTATTTGCAGATTTTGTTACTCTCAGTGAGTAAGAAAGAGGGAACAAGGAGAAGCTGTATTAGGTTAAAAGGTGGATGACTGACATTTTTTGCAATATTTATTGTGTACTTTGTTAATCTGGGAGTGACCCTTAGTTGAAACCACAGAATTGTAATGGATACAAATTAAGAAAGGATCTCTGCATGAAATCTGAGTTTGTGATCCTTAAAACCATAATAACAGACTTGATCATGGGCTTCCTGCTGTCTCAGACTCTGCAAACTCCTCTTACTCTTTTTCATTTCCTTCCCTGCTCTGTCACAGTCAGATGAAAAAGTGACAATTTTCTGCTTCTCCTCTAGGATATGCATTAACTTGCATGTCCAAACTAAAGGATTCTCTCTTCTTTGGTTGCTTTCCTTTTTTTTAAACTTTTTTTTGGTGTGTTTTCCCTCCCGTGAAATATGTGAGCATCCCTGAACACTGAGTAGCGACCCAGAGCTGCAGCTTAACGTCACTTAATTCTTCTGCAGCTTCCAAACAGGGCTGCACAACACTGTCCCCGATGTCGTGTGGGTGCACAGGGTGTGAGCGTGCTGAGAGCTGAGCAGCACCCTCCTTATTAAGCAAGATGGTACATTGTCTGTTTGATAGGACACTGCAGGGAATATGCTGCTGCGTGGTTTTGGCGTCTTTTCCCTTAATATAACCATTTCCAATTGTGAGTTAAATAAAGTCTGCTTGGTAGTCACAGATGTGGACAGTGATGTTTAGAAATGTGGTATATTCGATTATGATTCGTGTTAAAAGAAATGGAGAAGAGCTGCTCTCATGCTGTTGTGCTGGAAGAAACTACAGCAGCCATGGCCCAGAAATCTCCCTTCTCAAGGATCCTTCTTGCAGTTTAGGNTTATAATAAGAAACGGGGCTAGACGGGGCTTGGAGATGCATATGAAAGAATGTATTGTGAAAACTTGATGAATATGCAACATTTTGGGGAATAAATAGAGGGGTAGGTTTTGTGGAAAGGTACGTCTGTGGTAGAGCGCAGATGCTCCCCTGACGTCCAGCGCTGCTTGCTTATTCTCCACCTACGAACAAAATAAAATCTTAATTTTTTTTCTAGCCGTGGAAGTGCCTTCATTGATAACAGAAACACAGTCCCAGTGATGTGAAAAGCTTGTCAACAGGAGAACAGGCTAGCTTCTGAATGGCCCTGACTTCAAACATAAGCAAGCCTATTAGAAAAACACTAAAGAAAAGGAAGAATTTTGAATCAGCTTAATCTTAGTTCATTTTATAAAACAATCCCAGACGTTTCTGAGTCCCTTCAGCAAACTGCTAAATAATCTCAAACTTTTCTTGGTTTCTCGAATTACTTGCAAAATAGACATTTCTTCCTCTTGAAGTCCAAGCTCATGTATCTCCTTTTCCCAGAATGGTGAAAGAACAGGATAGAGCAGAGAGGCAGACAAACAAAAATATGTAGTGTTCAGTGTTCCACTTTGTGCTTTGTTTCCTGAGTCAGTTCATAAGTTAGTTACCTCTTTGGTATGACAGTAAAGTTAGAAAAGAATTAAAGATTAAACGATACACTCCTAGGATATTACACTGAACAACCTTTGAGTAACAAGGCTTTGTAAAGAAGTCATTAAGTTCTCTGAGAAATTTCTCTTTCATTTTGTCTATATTCTTGCTACATTCATGTTGCTGTTTTAAATTTTTCTGTAGCTATGTAGGCTTTAAGTCTAGAAGAGATTATAAAAATCATTTAATCAACAATATGATCAATATGATGTTTTGTTTCCACTGGAAGAACGAAGAGACAACCCACCTGTCTATTAAAAGCCAGTGGCCAGTGTTGGGCAACACCTGTTTTTTGACTTTTTTTATTAAGGATTTCTCTGCTAAGACAGGAAAAATAGGGAAGATAAATAATTAATATATTAGAAAAATTTTCTGCTCTTTTCGAAGGTCTTGGCACAGGGGCAGAGTTTGGTCAAATGTATTCTTGTGAAGATTTCCTCGGCTGTATTCAGTCATATGTCAGAGGGAGCTAAAAGTGCTTTCTTTGAAAACCTGGGATCGACAGGTGCTTTCGGAGCTGATTAGCTTAATCTACCAGCCTGATAAACCCGCACTGTGACATTTGACTTGTATAAAATGAGTGCTAAGGGTGGGGAAGGTACCTTACTGACGCTGGCTGTAGACAACGTGTATTTTTCGTGCTTGCTTAGAAGTCTGTTACCTGAGTTTTGGCAAATAGCTTCCATCCTCTCTGGCTCCTCTCCCCAGCCCTTTTGCTAGCTCATGTAGTCAAACCTCTCAGCTCAGGCAGGGGCTGCTCTCTCCCCTGTGACTGTCCTGCTTTGAAATTCTCTGTCTAATGAACTATTGTTGTGCTTGGTTTTGTACCGTGAGAAAAATACCTGTGAAGCTGTGAAATTGCTGTGCTTGGACGTTATCTGATAACTTCCTCAAAATAGGTCTAAACCTTACAGAATGGGTTTTTCTCACCTTGTCACACGTGCTTTTATTATTGCATTGTTTAGGTTAAGCAGATGCTAGGGGTACATGGCTGCAGCATGCAGCTTTTAAACTCCCTTGATGCCTTTCAGATCAGTAAGTTGATATCCATCCTATCCAGCTTTTGAGTCTTTGTCACTCTATAAAAGGCAGTTTTCTCTGGCTAGGGATAATTAGATACCCGGTTAATGTCCTCTGTGTATTCATGCATTATTAGGATTTAATCCCAAAGCAACATCACTGTCCCCGCTGATAACCAGGATGAAATCCCCACACATGCTCTACTCCGTTAGCTTTCCTAATCGTGTTAAAACAATTGCTCTGAAGACTTCTGAGTGAAATTCCCATGAAATGCATCACTCCCTTCCCTCTTACCACTTTTAAAAGGTGCGGTTGTTACCTTTCTTTTGCAATCTTGGGCATTACTGATTTGTCCACTCTTATCCACCCTACACAGTAGGAAGCTAGCTGGAAAGTTTCCAGTTTCCTCGGTCAGCCCCAGGGGTATGCGTGCCAGAATGAACCCACTGCTGGTCTTCAGAGACATGGTAGTACATGTGAAGAAACTTTATGGAAGAGGACAGTGCTTGCGTTGTTTAAGTTCTGCTTTGGTTGGATAGATCAGGGAAAGTCACTCAATACTTGTAAAGCCAGAGAAGATCAAGACAGTCAGCAGGCCTCTGGAAATATTTTAAAAGAAAAGGTAAGAGTCTGGTCAGAGAGAGTACACAGAGAGCTCTGGTAACGCTTTGTTAATGTAAATGCGTCTTTGCCATTGACTAACGAATGAACACCATGCGATCAGGAGATGCTTTTATACACGTGTTTAGTTATCACTTCTGAGTATTAAATCTATCTCTCTGTGTGGTGGTAAATGATGTGCCAAGACATTGATAATGTGTGTTGGCTCAGGATTTCCAAAGAGAATTCAAAAGGACTTCAAGATATTTCAGTGCAAACTGTATTTTTGGGTAGGTTTCGGAGGGAAGAAACACATTAGTCGTTTAGATGTTGTTCAAATTGCTTTGATGTCCTTGTAATGTTTACAAATTAAATACTGACATACTGCACATTTTTTTGGGATACTAATGTGCTTGTTTCTTTCAAAACTTCTTTCTGCTTTATTTCTAGCCAGGGGCAGTTGGTTTCACCTCTAAATTGACTTTTGCTAAAAAGTTAGAGAGTTAAATTTAAAGTAAATTAAATTTAAATTAAATATATTAGAATTAAAAAAGTTAAAGCTACACAACTGCCAACCGGCAAATTTATTTCAAATTTGCTACACAAGTGTTTTCAGACCTTAAAGAAGCAATAGTTGCTTATTCATCAGTGTTTTATATGTGAAAGCTTTTGCACCATCCACTAACTTGACTTTTAAATCACACCTGTCAGCCTTCTGCAAACACGCGTGTGATGAAGTGCTTGGCCTCTCTCTGTTGTTAGCATTGCATATCCTGACCTTGTTTCGGTTGTGTGACAAAAAGCAATAATATGAAGTTATGATTTTTGTGACAAAGCCACTCTGGAAACAAGTGTTTTGTTTAGAAATATCCCTGACTTCATAAATTCCTGTGAGATGCATTTTGTATTCTGCATCCCTTGTACTCAAGACCCAGAAGGTTGTTGCTCCACACAAGCAGTGCACTGAGTGAATGTGTTTTATCTATGAGGTTTGCAAAAGTCCCATTTGGTGCAAATGCAGCATTTTTAAAATGATTTTTTTATGCCAATTATACCTAGCCTTTCAGTGTGAAAACTTTAGTGGTATTTGTAGGGAGAATGAGGCATATTATAATCCAAAGCACCTCAACATCAGCTAAATGACTGATGTCACTAACATGGGTGGTGGCTGTGTGTAAGGTCTTTTTCTTCCTCTTTTCTTGCTTTAACTAAATACTGTGATGGAAACATACAAGCAGAACTGTCTCATTAAAATACGGCTTCTGCAGTTATGAAGTTTAATTTTAAACTTTGTGTCACAAATGTTAAAATCATGCAGAGGCTTGTACTCAAAGGCAAAACATTGTCCATCTGAAAGGAATATTTATGTGAATTAATTTGTAATTATGAAATATCGTGTAAGATATTTTATTGCCAGTAAAGCAATGTTGAACCAATGGTTGCTAGATGGAATGCTCTTCTGCTTTACTTTGTGGTTTTATTTTTTTTTCAATACTACAATAAATATTTTATTTTTGTATGCCAGTATAGCAGAAGAGGTAGCAAATGTGTGCAATTTAGTCCCAAATTCACACTCTGAGGTTACTTAAAGAGTGATAAACAACCATCTGCCTCCTCGTCTTGCAGTGCAGTTCAAGTTCATGGTCAAGATGTGCTGATATCACACTTTCCAGGGAACTCTGAGAACTGGAAAGTCATGAGCAATTAATGACTTTGAGGAGATGGAAGAACTGCAGATATTGCTGGAAATTCTTCCAACAGAAGGTCTTACTAGGATATTTAGAGTGACATGTAATATATCATCTTTAGTAAAAGAACGTTCTGGCCTGGCTCTCTGAGGAAGGCGTGAGAAAGATGTTCTGGAGAGAAGCATGCTGATGAGACAGAAGCCAACCACTAATCTGTGATTTGAAGATCTGCATAATTTTCAACCTCAAAACATTTAGTTTGAGTCCCCGATGACAGATCTCTCCCTCATCTCGTTTCCAGTGTTCCTAAGGTTGCTAGAGTTTGATGTGCTTTCTCCAGATGGAAACTTCAAAGTAAAATTGTCACCACAGATTAACTCTTCTGGTGATGCACTGTTCCACAGAAGGTGAGTATTGCCTTGATTTGCAAATAATCAGTGTTAAATTACAAGAACAACAGATAAAACTTCTTGCTCTGTAGGAACCTTGTGCTATTGATAAAAAACCCAATATCTTGGCAAGGCAGTTGCGTTTCTCGTGACATGGTTTTGGAGAAGGTGGAAATGATTGTTGGTCCTGGTGTTGTCACTGTGTCGGGCAGAACTCCAACGGTGATCTTCTGTTGACTGTTCAGTCAAGAAAGTGTTTGATCTGCAATATTCAAGAACACAATATCTTCCAACTGTGCAACAAAAATACACAATGCATAATCTTGCAAAACATTAAGTAAAATCCAATTATTTTAAAGTGAATTTTTTTATATGTATTTCCTGTTAAAAATTGATTGGGCATCTTTAACTTGTACAAAAATCTTGCTTATGTTCTTGGAGAGTCACTGGTAGATTAATAGTGTTTTATCTTCATCTTTCATGACTTTCTCCAATTTACAATGGATAAAGGAAAGAAGTTGAAAACAGAAGAGAATTTAAAAGGAGTCAGGTTGGTTTTTGACTGCATGCAGATTAAAGTGAGGGGGAAAATGAATTTTTACCACACTTTGACCAGACAAATTTTGTCATGGGGAATGGTTTTTTCCAGAGCCACAGGGAGCAGAAGAATTCTTCTGGTCTTTAGTCAGTCAGTCCACCTGTTTCTTAAGAAGCAACCTTTTGTGACCAACTGGAGGTGGCAAGACACTTTGCCATGCAGTTGTCTTAGACAATGGTGACTCATCAAGACTAAAACTTATTACAGAAAGAGTTGGTTTTGACAAATGCTTGTTTTAAAACAAGTTTTAAGAGTTTCACATTTTTATTTTGAAATGAGAAAATAATTCTGGTAATTCTTTTAGGCAAAAGTTTATGACATTTGAAATTAAACACTTCAAAATAATGAAAGGAAAATATTCACTTGGCCAATTGGGACTTATGGCTCCCGGCTTTTTCCATTTTCTGGAAAAGAAATTTCCCTCTTTCACTCCTCCATGCCATCCTCCCTACCTCTAAACCTTTTTCTTATTTTTATTATTTTCAAATTGGAAAGTTTAGTGTTTTCCAAATTTAGTCTAGGAATGCCTCACTGGTCTGACAGCGTTTTGTACTGACAGAGGTCTGAGATGAACTAATTAGAGAGAAACCCACGCAACACAGAATCCCTTTCTGAGTCTGACAAATCCACACACTGTTAAATCTTGGAGTTTTTTTACTCGTCTTCTGTATTTTTATTTACTAGATCAAATGAAGTTTAACTGACCAGGCAAAGTAGGAAGCTCAGATAAATGGTAAACTTTCACTCAGATGTTGCCTCTCCTGAAGAGCTGGAGATCAGGAATTAGTGGAAATAGGAGAAAACAATCAATAACGCTGCCTGCAGCTGCTATAGCTGATGGCCTAATTCCAAACTGTCTATGAATCATCTGTTTTTCTAATCTTCCCCTGCTTTCTGTTTTGTTTTGTTTTGTTTTGTTTTCGTTTGCTTTTTATGTATGCCATTCTTGTGAGAAAATGTTGTTCCTCACTAAATTTTCTGGGAAAAATTCTGAATGCAAAGAAATCAACGGCACAACCTTCACTGACGCCCCACGTGACATTCTGTCCAGCTTTGCTTTCAATTCCCTAGTATTTTTCTGGTTCGTCCTATTTGAGTCTGTATCAAAAGGACTTGTTTCTCATGATGGTCATCTCATGTTTGGCCTTGGGTTCCAGTCTCAGGGTCATTTATTGTATTAGGGAAATTATTCCATCTTAACTAATTGTTCTTCAAAGTAACTATGGGTATTTATCTATCAACCATTGAAATAATTTCTGTAATTTTATGAAAAATCAAATGTTTATGAGTATTTCTTTAAAGAGATTCTGAGATTTTGCTGTTAGCATGTTTGCACAAATGTGATGCTGAGAACTTCAGGAAGGTCATATTTTTCTGTCAGTGTTGCAATCCTTTCTCTCCACCAAAGCCATGGTAGGAGGGATCTGCTGAGTGGAGGGATAGTCAAGAGAGTTTGGTGCTTTCAAAACATCACTTATCTGACTTTATCTGGAAATAAAGGTCACAAGTGAGAAACAGTTTTTCTGATGTTTGAGTGACTTGGCTATTGTCTAACTGTACCTAGTGCCTTACAGCTCTACAGAGAGGTCTGGTTCCTTTGGAAAAAGGTGCTCAATGCTGAAAGCCCTGCTGCCAATGCTCCGATGTAACCGTCAGAAATTGAGCTTTTCCAGTTGTTTGAAGTGTGCTGTGTACACACAGTTCTATTTCCCGTGTGGACAGGGAAACATTTTTGGTCATCACTGACACTACGGCGTTGGTAATGTCCTATAAGCACATTTTGTGTGACAGGTGTGCAAACTAGTGATGACAATATGCAGCAAAGGCAGGCCTACACAATCTCTTTTTAAACTGGGTAACCCAGGTGCTGTGGTGCAGCTGTGGCAGCACTGTTATGGGTGTGCAGCTGCTCAACTGAAGTGTTGAAATACTCTAGCTCCTGGCCCAGGTACACAAAAGTTCATCAGACAGTCAGGTTATGTACATCAAACCATCGTGTGTGTGTATCACGCGTGCACGCACCCTTTGTCAGACCCTTCGAATCCAGCTGCATTGTATTGTCATATTAAAAATGGTGTAGGTCACTCTGCATCCTGAAGGGGAAGGAGAACTGATGATAGCAACAGCCGTTGCTGTCCTTCACATTCCTGTCACTCTGCAGAAGCAGAGGGCTGAGCACAGCAGCTGAGTCATGAGGACTTGCTGTCTGCAGAGCACTGCATTATGCTGGAGCTTCTAGCACCCGGTACTTATCAGGGCCAACACTGGAGTTGTTCATTAGACCACTGGGCAAAACTTTTCTCCTTTTATGTTCACTTAGAAGAGGATTTCTATATCCACTTTTCTCTGTTTAAAGGAACTACAAAAGTTTTTACTGTATCTTAGATGCTTGTAAAAAGAGAAAAGGGGAACTGATGCAGGAGAAGGTTATTTGTATAAAGTCTTTGGCTTCTAATCAGCTTTCACTTTTACACCTAGAACATTGCTCATAGCTCCTGACTATATTCATGAAAGCAAAACTGGTTTATTTAGCTGTTGGGGCTTTTGTGCCTCTGTGCTACTTACAAGCCAGTCACGATTTGGCCCATAAATTGCTTCAGTGCTTTGCACTTTCAAGGGAATGATTGGTGACACTTTGCCTATGAATAAGCTATTTGTACTCTACAGTCATCAGAAAAGCATTGTTAATAGATGCTGTAGTGTTTGGCTTTGACTTGCCCTTTGCAAAATCAGTATAGCCTGCCATTGGAATCATAGACAGCAGATGCATTGAATCATAGACCCATAGAATCACAGAATGGTTTGGNTTGTCCTGTCACTACACTCCCTGATAAAGTGGGTTTCCCCGTTTCTCCTGTAGCCCCTTCAGGTACTGGAAGGCTGCTATTAGGTCTCCTCGGAGCCTTCTCTTCTCCAGGCTGAACAACCCCAACTCTCTCAATCTGTCCTCATAGGGGAAGGTCTGGTCTCATATTGAAGTCTGTCCTCCCTGTTATTTGCCAAAAGTGAAAAGATACTAAACGTAGAGCAACAGCACAGGTATACCTGACACTGCTGGGGGTGGACCATGTTGTTTAGGTTTGCCTCTCAGAGATTATATTTTTGTACATGACATGGTGAGGATGAGGTATTGTATGACTATGTTTTTAAGAATAAAACATATCAAGCCACGAGTGTTCACGAGCATCTTTTATGCACTCTATCAAATGCTTTTTGTCAAACTGATAAAGATCAAATATTGATTTGTGCTGCTTTCTTGGCACTCCTCTTGAATTTGTCAAGTTTAATAGATTTTCCCCATGATGTTTCATTTATCATGGAATCCATAGTCATAGTTTTCAAGTGAAATGACAGCTCTTATGATCGAATAGCAACTTCAGCATTAGTCTGGATAAGATTTGCCTGCTATTGATTAAAGTCAGGTGTCCCTATAATTATGGAAGAGTGATCTATCACCCTTTTTAAAGGATGTGTCAATAGTAATCTGAAGGAATAGTTTGTTCATCCTGTACATAAGGTTTTGTAACTAAGCACTGGCGACTGAATTTACACAGCTTGGTGCTGGTGTATGGAACCACTTACCTCTTGGATAGTAGTACCTGTTGGCATAAGGTTAATAAATACTTTTAAGGAAATTATGTGAAAGGATTTTCAATGGAAGTCCTTCAGGAGGAAGACTGCCTTTGGCACTGCTTAGCACCCGGATCACAGCCTTCGTGGTTAGACTGGGTAAACAGGAGGAGCTCCTTCACTCAGTGAGAAGTAAACCCTGATCAATCCCAGCTTATAATTTTCAATATCGGGGTGAAATGCTTCTTTAAAGATTCACTTTTTTTAAATTGAGGTCCGTTTTTCTTACAGTTGTCAGTGCAGTACACTTAATGAACTCCAGTTTCCAGGCAAACATTTTAAGCATATTTATCTAGTCTCATTCCAAAATGAGAGTACCAACCGGCATGTCAGAGTAGCAGTAATTTAGAGCAGACTTGCAAGGAGCAATCTCTTTCTTCTTAGGAAAGTTTATGTAGTTAGGAGTGTATGCTGGAATATACCTCCCTTCCCCACCCTGCCCTGGCTTTTTTTTAGATGTCAGAAATATTTAGCATGATTGAATTTTGAGAGTTTATATTTGTAGACATTTTCTTTTTTAGAGGGAGCGTTATCAGTATTCCTTACTCTGAAATAGGTACCTAAAGTAAACAATGGGGTTAAATAATTTCTCAGTAATTTTTATTTTTTATTTTTCCTATACTTCGATAACTCTGAAAGAGTCAACATTAATGCAGCTCTGTTAATGTAATGGAGTGTAATGATAAGCTGTAAATGGTTATCAGGAGCTGATTAACTTCCAGAATTGTTTCCTTTCTTTTTTATGCTGCTCTTTATATTCTAACTGGTCATCACTACAACGCACTTACATTTCTTGTTTGGAGTCTTCAGCTGGCAATTGAGTGGTTTTGTGTTCTTCGTTGTTTCAGATCAAAATAGTGAGGACCTTGATTGGTTTTAAATTCTCTTTTTCAGTTTAAAATTTTTGTATTAAAATCTTCCCAAGGATACCCTGTCTCTGATAAATTTTATCTTTGTTAAAATGTAGCTTCTCTCCTTTAGACTTACTCAAGTCTTGGCACAGAGATGTGACAGGCATTTTATTGTCAGACAGAGATTATTCCAGCAGAGTGGGCAGCACTAAAAGAGAACTGAATTCAGAGCTTTCATGTGAAGTGCTGGCTGTTCAATCTTTCCAAGTTCTTACAAAGTTATCTTCTCACTTGCTTTCCTGATTGCCCTCTTTCCCACCACCCTCTTGCTGCCCTCCTATAACACCCACTCTATCCATAACACCACAAGATTAACTGCTCTGTTAAGTGATGTGTCTCCTGGGAGGTTGTCTTCAGACTCCAGTAGCGGTCAGACTGAGCTTTTTAACGATGGTTTGTCCAAGAGCAAGCACCATAAAATGCCAACTGACCACCTGATGCAAGACAGCCAAAAGCAAAAAGTGGCTGTCACGTTAAGACCAGCTGTTTGACCTTCTGAGTCCAGTCTCCGTTATATGGCTGTCTTTTAGTGGTACAGAAAAAAAAAATTAAAAAAGAAGAGAGAATGTTTAGATTCACCTCTGCTGCATTTAAGTTTAATTAAAGTTAGTTCTGCTCTATGATTCACTGATATGCTATTAACATAAACTAACCAATTTCGAATTTGACGTTAATATAAAGACTTCTCAAAAATATCCATTATTATAGTAAAGAAAAACCCCAAATTATGTAACCGTTTGGACTTTCAGTATTTTATTTTGCTGTCACAAAGACAACTGTTAATGGATTAAAATGGAAGCTTTCACCTACTGCCAGAAACGTACCAGACAATTTATCAGAGAACAATTTCACAGAGGAAGGAGTGTCCTTGTGAGAAAGGCTTGAAATCCTTGACAATGCCACAGGTCTTCACAAGATACCCTCAGAAAAGCTTGCTTGGATATGCATTACCCTAAAATGACACTTTTTCTTTTGGTTCCTCATGGTTAAAAATGCGCCTTTGAAACAGCTGTGTCATAGTTGTCTTGTGGGCACTCAGAACCATCGTCTGATTCTTTGTGGCAGATAGTGGAAAAGTAAATTTCCAGTAAAACATTTTCTGTTAAAAAGTCCTTTTTCAGGGACTTGCTCAGACTTCACAACAGCGATGGCAATGGAGCACCAGAGACAGGAGGGGTTTGATACACGTTGACTAGTTCAGTGCTTTCTTCTCACTGTGTGAAATGCCAACAGCAGAATGATTTATGATCTGTCACAAATAAGAACCAGTATTGCTACGTTTGTTTTTAAATTTTATACTTACTTTTAAAATAAATAAATCTTGCAGGTATGAAACATATCCCGTCTAGAAAGATGAGAGAAGCACACAATCCAGGAACTACTGAAGTTCCATTTACAGCCAAGCTTCCTCTTTGGTCTTTGCATGCCATTTGCACTGCCGCTCAAACCGTGACTTGGCTTTTCCATTGACTAATTTAAGGTCTTTTAGTACCCTATATCTAAGCTTTATGGTTAAGTAGCTTTTATCCTAGACTCTAATAATAAGCATATCTCTTGCTAAGGGTGTGATTATTTCCTTTTTTCCCTTCAAAACTGGGGGACTGGGTTGTCAGCCTTGCATTGATAATGGATATTTTTTGTTCTGTCATTTTTTGTTTCATATACTTTACTGAAAAACATGCAATCTGTGTATTACATTTTGTGTAAAATTCATCGCTCCTCCAATTACTGAAACAAAGTAGGTTCAGAGTCAGCTTCTTCTTCTGAATATACCAGAAACTGCGAAGAAGACACGAAGTGCAAATGGAATAACTATCCCATTTTGCAAGCCTTCTCTGTTCCCAGTGCAAGTGTAGTTTAAGGCTCTGTAATTGTCTTTTACCATATGTGGCAATTTTGACTCTGATGAGGCTTTTCATAACTTTTTGCCTTTGTTTGGGGTACTTCCTTGACTGTGGATGCAGCAGCTGTTACAGTTGATCAGAATTTAGGAAACTGACAGAAGTGTGATTATTTAGTGACAATGTACTTACCTATATCTGCTTGACACTGAGTGAGAATCTCTTTGATGTTAGTGAACCTGTACATATTGTGTGTATAAGGCAGCCCAGTTTCAGGTTCTGATCTACTAAACCTATTGGCATGGTCATTTTCTGTCTGAACCAAACATCTTTCATTTTTCGTGGTCAGACTGACAAGGCAGTGGAAAATCCATCCTAGGGATTTACCTATAAGCACTCGATAAATGGTGGTAGAGCCTTGCATTGAAGTGTATGTGTTTGCCAGACCTGCTGTTCACTAAGAAATTTGAAAGGTTACAGAAAAAAAGAGGTGGATAGAAAATCAGCAAGGTTGAGGGAAATAAGTACCATTAGGTGGGAAAAATGTCGGCATATGTTGCTCAGCTTGGCCTTACATTACTTTTTAAATTATAGAGAACCTTCTGCTCAGCCTTTTTTGTTAGATGTTACTAAAATATCCATTCGTGTTCTCCATAGCTTAGCCAGGTTCACAAAAAATAGAACTCCTCAGAGACTTTGAAACATTCTTTCATTTAACATTTACACGAACTCCTGGAAAGTGCCCTGGTGAATTACTCTGTAATTATAGTTTGAAGGAGCTGACATATCAAACTGAGGTTAATCATCTGTTAAGCTCTTAGCTGTGTTTAAGAATTAGGAATCTAAGTGCTGTGGGTTTGGGTCTTTGGTTTGTTTGTTTGTTTAAAGCTCTCCATTTCAGTGCTTAATTAAGAAAATGCATAAAAATATCTCATCAAGGTAATAAAGGTTGAAAATGAACTTAAGGAGTCTTCAAAATACTGTTGCTGATTTTCCACATTCCTCCAGATATGTCTCGGGAGCAGGCTGGCAAGTTAATTTCCAGCTGTCCCGATGTACCTGCGGTTCCTCTTGATGACATGATGTGTGCGTTTATTGTACCGTGACTGTGAGCTTTCTCCCGACAATGGTGCCACACAGAGGTGGGTGGTCATTGCTCGTGCTATTTGCCAGGATGCATCCCAGCCTCCTCCTGTGTCATCTGGGCCCTCGGGCAGGAGGACAACTGGGAGGTGTCTGTTGTCATGACCTGTCAGCAGAGAAGATCTGCTGTCTGTGAGCAAAACTTCAGACGCATGCAGAGTATAGCTGGATCTGCACACGTGTAGTTTTGGGATGCACTGAGTTTACACTGCGTGTAGATCGAATTATCTTGCTTGCACAGCTCAATGCCTCTTTGTGGCAGAAACCTGGGCTTCATAGCTGTTGTAGCAAGGAGGTTGGGTTCCCGTGGTGTGTACTAATAGTGGAGCTACTTTAACAGGGTTCTTGGCGTCTCTGTTACAGGAGTGACACTTGTTGAAGTAGTGTCCAGGGTGATTACAACGAAGCATAATAGGAGAAAGGACACAGGGTGAAGGTGTATCACCTTAACACTCTGAAGCTTCTTTGGTTGGGGTCACAAATGCTGCAGGAAACTGCAGACTGCCTGGGTTAGACTTGGTGCGTAGGTATGGCTTTGTACTGAATGTTCTGCATGAATCACGAGGCGGATAACCTTCTTCCTGCTCTTTTCTCTTTCCCAGCTGCCTTTACTGACACCTTCAGTTCAGCTTTTTACTTCCGATGTCAGTGCTGCTCTCCCACAGGAATCTTTAGGATTACACAGCTTCTGATTAATCAGGTGTTGTTTTATATCATGTCTACAATTGAAATTATTCTTTTACAGTTAAAATTATTATCCTAGTAATGTGTGAGCATCGAGAAGGGTACCCATGGAGCTGGTACTTTGTAGAGGATTAATTTCTTCATAATTTAGAAGACTTTCGTGTAGACATCTGCACTAAAACTAGTTTAGACTCCTTTTATAGTGAGTGGAGAGAAATGAGCACTTCAAAATGTGTTTGCTATTTCAGAGGAATGTTCTTGAGAATGTTCTGTTTCTTTTCTGTTTGGTATAAAAAATCTAGTAGGCATTGGATAGTGAAGGACACAAATGTCTCCAATATATCTGACTGTATATGTCCTCCCTGTCCCTGGCAGATCTCTGCTCCCTTGCATTTTATGTTTGTGAGAGTCAAGTCACACTGAAGAAAAACCTGTCTTTGACTTCTCTGGTGTATATTGCTATTCCCCAATCAAATTAATTAATCATTATATGTTATTAACTGTGCTGCTGCATGCTTTTATGTAAATAACAGTAGCTGTCCAACTTAGCTGCATATGTTTGCATCCTGTATCTGTATTTCATTAAAATACTTAATCTAACCATTTAAATTTCTTATTGAGTATGAATATTGGGCATGAATAAATCATTAACATGGATTTCTGGTCTCTGACTGTGGGTCACACAAGTGCAGCTAGAGAGAGAACTGTTTGATTAAGAAATGTAAAGTCAGATGCTGTGTCACTGACTTCCACCCCCTTCCCCCCCTCCCCCCAGCCTTTATTTCAGCAAATGTTTTCTTTCAGGCATTATTTATACCTAAACCTGGCATGATGGACTAAATAAATGTAATTACTTGCGGAGTAAAGTTCTATTAACATGAATAAAGATGGAAAAATCTGGCTATTCTGGAACTGTAAATTTCTCCACTTGGTGTATTCAGTGGTTCATCAAGACCTTGCCTGGCTTTTCTAACTTATTCATATACACAATGTCACTGATTAAGCCTGAGGAGAACAAGAAGTTCACCTGTTTGTCATATGTCTGTTTCTGAGAAATTTAAACAGCTATCCAGAGAACAGAAGCTCATGATAATGGCAGACTGCAGTTATTGAGGAAAAACAGTACGACAGGTCACAGCAAACCTGGATGGCTTTGCAAAGCCACACTGACAGCCTTGCTTTGGTTTCAGAGTGGAGGAGGTACAGAGTGTGACTATTTTAAGTTATATTCTCATTCCATAGGGAGAACGCACGGAGAAGTTAAAGTGATCTATTAATGGGTTGGAAGCGTTTGTGAAGTGAGAGTGCTCACAACTCCACGGAAAGGAACAGAGTGGCAGAATAAAGTTAATAAACTAAGGAAAAATCAGTCTTTTGGAAATGACAGACAGGGCCTCTTGGGAAAATCGTCTGAGTAATAAAGCTCTCTCTTCGTACCTTCTCTAAGAATGCTGTGAAATAATGGACTATGTTAAAAAACAGTGGCAAGCTTTCCTAGTGCAGAAGATACATGAAGCATGTGGAGACGTTGGGGTTTCTTGTTGTTTTTGACTTGGTTTGGTTTTATATTTGTTAGTTGGTTTATCGGTTTTTGTTTGGGGGTTTTTTTGGGTTTTTTTTTGTGGGGGGTTGGTGTGTTGTTGTTCTCCCCCCAGTATTTCTCCAGTGCTGCCTGTGGTTCTCATTCCGTGGTTATATTTTCGATATATTTTGTGTAGTTCCCGGCAGTTCACCTTTCCTCTGTCATTTCTCAAATGTAATCACTAATAATTGAGAAGGTACTTTTCATTACTTCTTTATGTGCTCAACAATAATTTTTCTGCATCTGGATTGTATTTGAGGGGTAGAAGAATGCTTAAAACCAACAATAAGCTGATAGCAGGAGCAAACAGACAACACAGAAAAGCAAACTAACATGTCAATTGCTTAACTGGCAAGGAAGATGAAAAGATTCTAATACATCCGTGAAAATTAGGAGAAATAAAGGGAAGTATCCACCACTGTTCACAATGGAGGAGCTAATGATAGCACTAGAGCCCTTGTGTTGTTTTTCAGAATAAATATTGTAATTAGTTTTCTAATGTGTTAGTTTTTAATGCAGGCAAAGAATAGGTTTGAGAGTCTTTTAAGAAAGAATATTCTGTCTTTCCTTTTAAGAAAGAATAAGTTTGAGAGTCTTTCGTTAACTTGGATGTTTTTANGGGGACTGAAGAAGAACAAACAGTATACAGCAAATGTAGTTTAAGGGTAAGGAAAAAATGAGCACAATATGAGGTACCAGTGGACAAAAAAAAAACCTAAGTGAGTTATGAATCAATTTATAGGACCTAGAGGATAATTAAATGCAAAGAAAGCAACCAGATGAATTTGACAAGAACAAATTGTGTCAAACAAACTGTTTACTTCCTTCAATGGAAAACCATCATCTAGTGGATACAGAAAGGGAGAGCAGTCTGTGATACTTTGCCCTGGTAAAATTTTTTATGTCATCTTTATGACATGAGCAAACAAACTGGTGACATATTGACCGGATGAATCTGCTGTGCCGTACGCATGCAACTTGCTGTTCCCCTGCAGCCACCCCACACTCTGGTTTTCTCTCAAATGGAAAAGACATTCAGTAGGGTCCTGCAAAATGTTCCTTGAAGCAATTCTATGTAATGTTCTCAAATTCAGTTTTTCTGGTAGAATAGAATGCATGCTTACAGTGTCTCTGTATTTCACTGTGTTGGGAATATTTTAAATACTGTAGGAAAATACTAGAATTAGCTTTGAGAAATGATGAGCTGGCTCATCACTGCTAGTGCAGTGCAGGATCCCAGGGCTTGCAGCAGATGGCTAGCCACATGTCTAGAATGAGAAAAATGTTGAATAAACTTTTCTTCTTTATGTTGAAGGGGGGAAGTCACAGATCTCAAGCTGAAACGAAGTAGCAGGAGTTTTGCTTGTAACACATGGGAGCCAATTATTATTCTCTGAAGTGGGTGAAACCCTTAACTTGAAGAGTGCATGAACTTTTAAGTATCATCCTTGAAGGACTGTATAGGCAAAGTGAAGAATGTCCAGAAGAAAAGAAAACCAGTAGGTTTGGAAAACATTGAAAACCATGAAAGAATTCAGCTCTGTTAGGTTTAAAAGGAGAAGAGGATGAAAACTTCCGTAAGATGCATGAAACCCTAATAAAAGGATGAGAATTACTCACTGCACCACAGTAGCACCAGAGGAAAACAGGAGCAATTTGTCAATGTTGACAAATGAGGAAACTGCTTTTGAATGATGAGGTTCATAAAACACTGGAATAGCTTCCCAGGAAGGAGTGTGGGACCTCCTTCAGTTCATGCTGGATGGAGTCAGCAAATTTGATATTGGTCAGAGACGGATCTACATGAACTTCCTTTCCTGCTGGAGCACACACTTGTGGATTGATACCTTTTCTAGCCCTGTGTTACCATGTTTTTTCTTATTCACAGCTCTAAATGTGCTTCTTCCTTTTCAGGATAAGCTCTGTTTAGTTAAAACTACTGTCAGAAGTTTTTGTAATGAGAACAGCATCTTCAATAATTCAGAACATGGAATTACTCGTGTGGGATGGCTGCAGGTACGTGGCCATTGCAGTCAGCATTTGTGGAGGAAAATAACTCGTGTTATCAAAGGCTCCAGGGAGATTTGGTAAAAAGGTAAGAAACAAGTATGTGAATTTACCTAAATGTTACAGATAAATATCAATGCAATAGAGAATGGAAAAAATATTTACTACATTTGGATTTGGCCTTTTCCCTTCGCTGTTATTGTCATGCAAAGGACCAGCATGAAAGCATTGTAAAATATTTTAATCTCTATTTTGTTGTCTATTGCTAATGTTGTATTGAGTATTTCCCCCTGACTTTAGGGCAGCTAAGTATACAGAAGGAGGTAGAACTTAAGCTTACCAAACAGTGTTACTACTGTGTTTTGCTTTTTTTTGGGGGGGATTTACATTTTTGCTGTGGCTGTGTTTAGTAAAAATTTCAGGGATATATTAATCTATTGTACTAACCAGATAGAAATAAATCCTGAAACATTGGGCTATATGCATTAATCTTTCTTTCTTCCCTTGATATTCCAATCGATTTGGAGTGTACTGACTTCAAACACAAAAGCCAAAGCAAAACAAAAAGTACCTTTGTGAAGATTCCAATGACATTTCTGAGAGCTACTGGTTTAAAAAAAAGTTAGGGAAATACCAGAGGATTACACAGAAGATAAAAAAAGTACATGAATACATATTAAATTTTCAAGCACATCCACACTTCTGAAATAAATTGAAGAACTGTCTCTTCTGTTAATCTGGTGGTTTTATACAGGAGATAATGTTCTAGCCAATGATTGCAAATGCTAATATTAAGTATTTCTCTTACAGGAAGACACTACAAGGTATTGGGCAGTTTTCATACTAATGATACAGGCTGCGAGTGCTTGCGTATTTGGATTTTATATTACTTTACCATCTGGGCTTGTGAATAATGTCTGTGCCTCTACAGAGACAGAGAATAACAAAACTCCCTTTGAAGGTGATTTCTTGTTAACCAGTGTTTTTGAAAATGCTCTTTCCAAATTAATTCAGTCAGTTCATACCATTTCTGCCCGAGGCTGCCAAATCCACCTGGAGATATCCACATTTTAGGGTCAGTTGTGAGGTACAAATCAGTAAGAAAACAGTTCCGTTCATTTGTGTTCGACTTGCCTTTGACTCATCAACGTCAGGGGAAAAAAAAAGAAAAACTTTCTCTCCTTTGCGATCTTTGGAAACAGTACCCTCTCCAAATTATCCCAGGAATCTGAGATTTGGGCCATCAGTCAACTGGCACTTCAACAATAACGTGTCTTTTGGGAACACTTTATTGCAAATGGGATAAGGACATTTTCCTCTGTAAAACTGTGTACCTACTGAGCCAGAGTATGTATTTCAGTTTCAGAAAAGTCTGAGGCACCCATGTACGCAGTCCCAACAGCTGCAACTTTCTCACCAGTAGATTAGTAATGTAACTATGCTCATGTGTAAAATACTAAATGGCAGCCCTTCTTCAGTTGAGTTGTAAATGTTGTCTTCAGAAATGCCAGGCTCTGTGTAATTACAGAAAGGGAGGGAACCCAATGGGGCATAAAACTTACTTGTACTGAGTGTTGTGAGGGAGTGGATCCTGTTTAGCAGCTTTTCTCCATGCTGCAGAGCAGTCTCCTCTCCCAGTGCCCTGACAGATTGACAAGGTGTTGTCCAAAGATCGTGGAGTAGCAGGCAGTACCCTTGAACAATGTGTGTAAGGAAGTTTCCTCTGCAGAGTTGTTGTGTTGGTACTAATACCTTTGGAAATTGAGGGGTGGGGGGTGGTGGAGTATTGTTTTTCTGTCTTTATTAGGTGGTTCTAGTCACAAAAACTTCAGAAAAAAACAAATGTGTTTTAACCTGGAGAGGTGCAAGGTGCACCACCTCCTCAGTCTTTCTGCAGAGTGGGGGAGTTGTGTTGTTACTACACTTGTTTAAGTGGAGCGTTTGACTGTTAGTCTGTGCCATCTGTGAGCTTTGTTTCTTAAACTTGTTTCAGAGAAGCAGTTTAGGATCCAAGATCTCAGTACTTTGAAATTTTCCTTCTCTTTACATAATTCTGTGACTGTTGTCTGTATGTCCTTTTCACGCTTCATTTCTCTGTAACCACATCTTTAGAGGATTGATGAATTCTCAACTCTTTAAGAACTTCTTCATCTCTTACTGTTCTGCGTATTTCCCTACAATGCTATCTTCATACTTTTATTTTTCTTTTATTTTTGATTGGTTCCAAGTTTCTGGTGTTAATTTTGGGTCACGGCTCTAACCCCTGAAGCAGCTAGTGACTCACCCAATGGATATGAGAGAATTAATTTTGGTTCTGAAGTTGCAGAATAATTGGTCTTTTGAGGGATATATGTTTACAGGCGTTTTTCAGGAGGCTCCTCTGGTTCACAGGCATTCCCACAGTACTTTGTGATACGAATTTCCTGTAGTTCCATCAACACCTTGCACTGTAATGCTAATTATGTAGCAACAGAGGAGTTTGCATAAATGCAGGTTCAAAAAGACACCTGTCCGTGCACACTCACATGCCCTCCCTCTAACTCCGTGTAACAATTAGTGTCATTTGCACCCAATTTACAGGGAAGTTGTCTGAGAACTGAGCAATTGCAACTGAAGTTGCAGAGGTATCTGTGGCGGTGAAATCATTCAGAACCCTGCCACCAGGCTCAACTTAGGACCTATTCATCACATAAGAAACAGGGTTTTGCCTAAAGTGAAATGCGGAGTTAATTAGTGAATAGATTTGTCATTAGATAAGTTGACTATTAGTTTAGACCACTTGCCGTAATGCTTTTAAAAAAATTGCCTTCAGACCTTTGCTGGAAACACTTTGAACCTGTCTTTCAGTCTGATATAAATTGTTGAAATCAACCACAGAGCCTGATTGGGGAAAAACACCTACCAGATCTCTGAATGGAAGAATGATACCTGTGATATAAACAACAGTTTTTTAAAAAGTTGTTCTTTGCAGGGCAAGAGCTGTGCCAGAAGTTATTGGCCAACAATCTTCCTGTAAACTCAAAATATTGAGAGTTATTATTGCCCATTTACCCTGTCTTTTAGAGAGTGGAATCAAGATGAAGAGAAATGGATGGTTTGTTTGTTCAAGTTCAGAGCAGATGTCTGCCGCAGCAAATATTTCATTCCAAACCTCCCTGGTCTGAGTCTGCTCTGTCCTCAGCAGAGATCCATACAGGCAGTGCTCCTCTCACCAGTTCCCCTACCCAGTAATAAAAAAATCTCAGGTAACTCCTGCCCTTGTGTCACAAACCTGGTATCCCGCCTAGCATGGGGATCCTGTCACTTTCTCCCGCACTTGGATGAGTGAGGAGGAGCGAAGTATGGTCCAAGATAAATGTTGCAGCGACCTGAAATTCACGTGGCAGAATGAACAAAGCTAGCAAAGTGGTTTTGGTGCTGAACTGAATATTAAAGTGCTTGAAACTGCTGCATACAGTTTGGACTGTCACCCTTTTTAATATTTAACTCAGAAAGCCTTCCTTTTAAAGCTTCTTCAGTTAATCTTGGAGAAATAAAAGACAAAATTGAATGCTGACCTGCTACAAAAATTTAGGTAATAGCTTTATTCAGTTTCTTTCACTTCTGTTGTGAAGAACTTGGCTTCTGAGCTGCAATTGAAAAAGGCTTTTTTCCCCCTGAAACCTCAGCCTGGGTGAACTGATAAAAGCTGAGATTTCTTTTTTTAATTACTTTTTTATTTTTCACTTTTGATTCATACTTGGTTTATTTTTCCAATGATAGCTGTCTCCAGAAGTTTATGTATATCACTTCAAGGAATCCTTTTTAAAAAATGAACAGAGAGTTCCAATATTGTATGTGAAATTTTACAGTGTTATAATTGCAATAATTCAATGGATGATTAAAAGTAAAAAGGATCTCGTCTGTAAATGTAGAGAAAATGAAGTAGAATGTTCATGAACAAAATGGAATAAATTTATTTAAAGAGGACTATTTATTAGAAAATGTAAATTATGATACACATGTATATGGCATGTGAAAAAATGCTGCTTTGGTTACAGCATCAAGCAGACACTATTTGAGGTGTACTAAATGTACAGCTGTAATCTTTGTGCTGTTTTTTAATCCATCCCACATATACTGAATGAGGTCAGGATGCAGCAGAAATGTGATTTTGTATCTGAAGACTACGTGCCAGTGTGTCTGTGCTTTTCAGAATTCTGAAAAGAAAGAAAAAATAAGTTTAAACTCCAGTCTGCAGTATTTATCTGGAGTCAAAATGATGAGATCAAAGCTAAAGTTCCCAAATGTTCTTTTTCTGGCTGTGAGTTTTGTGAGACAAAACAACAAACAATTACAGCCAAGAAAAATAATATAGAAAGCCTTTTCAGTGGGAGCTCTACTGTATTTTCTCCATCACTGTTCCCTCTGACTTCTAGTTCTGTCCTGGTGCTTTATCTATAACAACTATCTGCAGCAATGTGTGTCTGCGATACAGTTGCAACAGATTTTACTTGATAGGTTAAAATATTTCAGTTAGCTAGTTTCTTGACATATGATTTTTTTCCTGTTAAAGTTTTATTGTATTTACAAAGCAAAATGTTGGAAGAAAAGTAATTTGAATCAGTGTCACCCTCGCACTTTTGGTTACTGATCCATTTATTCTTAGTATGAAAGGAGTATAATCAGAGGATCAACAATTTGACAAATGTAATATAAAATTATGTCTTCAAAATTACACGCAGAATGGAATCCTTGTAGCATTTTACATACACACAGATGCTGCCTTTATTTAAGTCTTTTTTTTTTTATCACATAAGCATGCAGTCTAGGTTCATTTGAAACCATATCCTTCAGCAAAACCTCTGCTGGTTACTCTAGCTTGAAATGTATGAACAGGTGAATCTCCGTGTGTCTGAAATCCAATTCAGCTTTTCTCTTTCAGCCTTCATAAACTACACGAAACACATTGGAGGTGTAAAAAATCTGCAACAAAGCAAATGAAGTCAGAGGTTGGCCCACGGAAAACTGGACAGGAAGAAAGGAAACAAGACTTCAAGTACAGCAAGAAGATGGTGAACACTAGACTTAAAGGCAGCTTACAACACCCTTAAGTTTGCAATACACAACAGGAAATTATCAACTAGAGGGGGCATTTCACATCTTTTTGTTAGTTAGGAGCAGTTGAAACAAAGGACTTCCACCCAAAATAGGTAGCATTTGAGGACTTCAGACTCAAACGATGCTCTGAAAAGCCCACTGCCCAATTGAGAGAGCACTTCAAACTCATTAAGTTTCTTCTGAGAAGTCCCTCCCTCTGATTCTGCTTGAGGATCACCTGGGTCGTGCCTGTCAAAATTGCCTAAGGTGTCTGTTCTGAGTAGAGGACAGATATAACATAATAACAAGTCATAAGTTATTATCAGAAAAAAAAAAAGACAGGAAAAAAAAGTGTTTTGTGACTCTTGATATCAACTGCCATTTTTGTAGTGGTGGTTGGGTCATTTGTGCAGCGAGTGGTAGCATGTCTCCCTCCGCTTATGGGTATTTGGATCCGTATTTTTTAAATCTCGTTGAGCAGTCTGTCTTAACCATAAGGTTATTGACTAATAGTCTTTTTTTCTACCTAGGTAGTAACTCTGAGTTGCCATCTTCAACACGAAGATGGGTTGTTATGCAGGAGAGAGCGCTAAATTGTTGGGTTCAGAGGAACACTGAGCAAGAAACAGATCATTCTTGAGTAAACTGAGTGGTTAGTGCAGAGTTACTCAGGGGACAGGCATATTCTGACTTGCTCTCCCACTCCTTGCTCTCTTCTCTGACAGAGCAGAGGTAGATGCTGACAGACAACAGTCAGGTTTTGACAACAGTCTCAGTTGAGATTCCTGGACACAAAGGCAGCTGGGTTTCTCACACAGTAGTGTGCCAACTCTTTCTTGCCATTAGGAAACACAGAACCATTTGGATTGGAAAAGACCTTGAAGATCATCAAGTCCAGCTGCTAACCCAGCACTGCCAAGTCCACCACTAAAAAACATCCTTAAGTGCCGCATCTACACATCTTTTAAATACCTCCAGGGATGGTGACTCAACTGCTTCCCTGGGCAGCCTGTTCCAGCGCTTGACAACCTTTTCAGTGAATAAATTTTTTCCAATATCCAGCCTAAACCTCCCTGGGTGCATCTTGAGGCCATTTCGTCCTGTCCCATCACTTGTTCCTTTAGAGCAGAGCCCAGCACCCACCCCACTGCCCCCTCCTTTCAGGCAGCTGTAGAGAGTGATGAGGTCTCCTCTCAGCCTCCTCTTCTCCAGACTGAACCCCCCCAGCTCCCTCAGCCGCTCCTCGTCAGCCCTGTGCTCCAGACCCTTCCCCAGCTCCGTTGCCCTTCTCTGGACACACATTTAGGTACTGATGACAGTCTTTTTGAAGTAATCAGCTTTATTATAGAGTAGTGTGGATTTTGAACTCCCAAGGATGACCTGTTCTATCTCTCTGATGTCTCAGAATGTTCAAATACGTAAAACTCTCATTTTAAAGCCAATGCTGTTTCAAAGCCTAGGTTATCCAGTCTGCCACTTCTGGACAAGACAGTCAGAGGCACCTAAAAAATTGTCTAATTTGTTAGCATCTTAGTCTTATTAGATCTAGTTTTCTTGACAGAAAAAATGTTTTATATCCATGTGGGTTTGATTAAGCAGAAGATTAATTTTCAAGCAGACATTGAAAAATTCTTTTAACTTTCCCATTTTTGCAAAGGAACTTTCCTCCTTCGATTTGTTGTGCGTCTGTGTCTTACTAAGAAGAGAAATCCCTGTTTGTCACTGTTTTTCCTCCCTGTGCCCAAAGATCTTGAGGAAAAAAATAAATTGAAAAATTATTTTCTGTATATGTTTTACTCAGAGCAGTGATGATAGATCAGTTCTTAAGCCACACAAGAGATGAACAATAGATTTGTCTAATTTGTTTTCTGTCCAAATCTGCCTGTTTGCTGACTCTGTATGGTTTATCGTGTTCTGAGGGAATGTGGAAGGTAATCTATGATTGATAGAAATGTCTATCTATCTGTATGAACTGACAGTATCATGACAGTGTTTCCAATTAAGTGGTAATGATACCCAAGAGTCTAAATCATTGTCTGAGGTCTTAAAAATATTTAGAAATATGTCTGTAAGTTTTCGTAGATGACTGAAGTTTTTCAGATGTCCTCACGAATCTGGTGGGTAAACCTATGGGAAATTAAGGTTGTCCATCCTATCAGAAAGAAAGGGTAAAGTAGCCCATTGGAGCTGGTAGTGAAGGATTGTCCTCCTTGAGGGTTGGTCAGTCTGTGTTCTTTCTCACATGCTGCCTTCCGGCTATCTTCCAAATACGACGTATTACCGAATTGTTCCACTGCTTTGAGTATTTTCCCAGTCTTCTCTTATTGCCATCTCCAAGCCTTTTAAATCTTTTTTTTTGGACAGCATTTTTTTACCCTTTGCGTGCTCCTAAATGCCCTGCCTTCATGGATTGCTGACTAACCTCCCTGCCTAATGGAACTAAATAGTGACTAAAGTAAGTGCTGCAAATTTCCTCAACAATTGTGAGTCTTAAACTGGTCTTTTTCTGCCCACCTCACCCTGCCTGAGGACTCGCGTGGAATGCAGAATTCTTTCCCTCTTCCAACATGAAAAACTTTGCTTCCTGCCAAATATGGTGTGGAAGGAAAATGAAAGGGAAATGTAAATGGACTACATATGCAGGTACTCAGAGCAAGGATCGACAGTAGGAAATCAATTGTCTGCAGCAGCTACAGTACCTCTGGTCCAGGTGTATGAATAGGAAGAGTTAGACTATTAGATGTGGCTGATGTTCATCGTGTCAGATCCACATTTGTAACCAAGTATGGGTATTGACATCAACAGTGACTGACAGTATGTTTTTCTACAGTTATAAATTTAAGGCTCAGTTTGTGAACCTTTTATATGGTTGTAAAAAACTTGGTAATCTGATAAGATTCAATAAAAGACAGAGAGGTACAGTTATTGCACCGTTTCATCCTGCCAGCCAGGCTGATCTAACCCCCTGGATCCACACGAGGGGTGTAAAAATGACTGAGTTTCTCTCTGGCAAAGACGACTCCATATGCTTTACGGACAGTAAAGTTCAAGGAGAAGATTATGTCAAGATTTATGTCCACTGTTATTTAAGTTAATGAGGGAAATCTGTCTAACAGAATGTATGCACGAGATCCAGTTCAATTAACAGTTTTAAGAACAGTACGGAAACCTACCAGGTTGCGTGTGTTAACTAGGTATTTTCTTCTACTGCTTGCAGTGAAAAAGAAAGTGACATTTACTTTTTGTTCTCCTAATAATATTTTTACTGAATAAAAGATAATTTTGGAGGTTGTAGAATTATAAAAAAATAATTTTGCTTTAAGATTTTAAAGGTTAAGAGCCTAAAAGACCTAGTTATTATAAGGGGGAATGCAAAAGTCAGCTGAAGATGTCAATTTACTGGGAAAAATCCAATTAAAAAATGGAGCTACCAAGTCAGTGTACTTTTATAATAATGATAAATTAATTATATTAGTACAGCCCATTAAACATTCCATTTATACATCAAAACATTGGCAAGTGGAAGAGTTCTTAATCAGATGGCTGAATATTTTTATTTTTTATTTATTTATTGGAACCAGTTTACATTCAACAGTGCATCTGTGCTAGGACTCTGTACAGATGCTTGCCTGCTGTCTTTTTGCCAAACTGGAAGTGGTCCCACCTCAACACTGTAGGTACTGGGAGAGAAAGCAATCAGGAAAAACTTCTGTTATCCCAGTCGTGGGCAGGTACAAAGGCAATCACTGAGCTTGCCTGAGGTCTTGTCAAATGCAAAATAATATTTGATATCTTGGGAGGAAGGAGAAAAATTAAATTTTAATAATTTACTGTATTCAATTACTGCATGGTTTCTTATCTGAAATCACAAAGGCGATAACTAAATATCATTGAGTGAGTAAACGTGTGTGACAATCCCAGAATAACTGAATCTACCAAAATGACAATACTGCAACATCAGTACAGAGTTGCATGCAGAAAGTCCCATGTCAGACTTCGTACGGTAACTGATCGTGTTAGTAGAGACACAGCACTGAAAGCAACAACCAACATTAGGAGTTCTCTACGTTAGGCACCGTGTGTTCCTGTCTTGAGAAGCTGCACTGTCTATGAGTTGTATCAATAATGAGGTTAAGCACGTATCTCCTTACAAGTTTGGAGACTTCTGTAAGAAGACATTTGCTATTCCAGAGTACTGCTAATGTAAATTGATGAGATGAACAAAAGGAGTTTTGATGTTCTGATTCAATGGGTAGAGAAGGAGGATATGCGTGCATCCCCCAGCTGTGGGCATCTCCCTGTAGTCTCCCTAGCCTGTACGGGTTAGGCTCTCTACAGTTAACAGAGAAGGAAAGGGATATGTCCTCCGTCATCATCTGAAACAATCTTGTTCTGAGCAGGTTCAGCAGATGGATTAAATGGATTTCACAAGTCATATGTTACATCAGACCCAGAGCTAATGACTAAAATTAGAGCTCTTGGGTAGAAGTGGATGTGTTCTGTGTGATGACTTCCAACTGAAAATTGTAGGGTTTTTTAATCTGGGAATCTGTTGCTTTTTCTCATGAAGTTGGCCAAAAATAACCCAAAACCAAAAAAACCCATGCAAGCCAGCATCATTGAAGTGGAGCATGTTTCTGAAAATGTAGAGATGACACCACTCCAATTTTTGTCTGAATATGTTGAACAGAAGTGGAAGGTTTTGGTTGAAGGAATAAAGGTCACTACATTGCTCTTTAAGATACTTGTGTTAAAGCATGAAAAAATAAAAGGAAATGCTTCAGCCTTTCCAAAACATTTCCAAAAATATATCAGCAGTCCTCAGCAACATGGTTTAGGTAAATTTTTATTCATCCCAATTTTTAAAATTTTGGAATTTTTCTGTGATGAGACTTAAAAAAAAAAAAAAAGCTTCTCTTATTGTTTTACTCTATTCTCTCGCACTCAGAAATGCCCCACTGCTCCAGACATCTGACCCAAAAAAGCAAATCAAAAACCTCGTTCCTTTCATTGCTTTTTCTAGACTCGAATCACACAGAGACTTTGTTAGCCATGGTTGTCTTAGCTTAATTATTCTGCTCAGACATTAGCATAAAAAGAAATAATCAGTACTCAGTGAGTTGTTTTTTGTTTTCAGTGTGTTTATTGCTAATGTTATGTTCATTAACTTTCCATTTAATTGGAAAAGTAAACTTCTCGATGAATTGGTAGTGTGTCTGTGTTCTGGGATCCTTTCAGAGCTAATACTGCATAAATCTCTGCTCCCTCTGCCTGAACAGGTGGTTGGTTCTCGCTGCTGTCACAAGTGTGTGTGTGTATTTCACGAGAAGTTGACAACACTAGCAATGATGAGACTTAGTCGGTGGGAGCTGGGACCACTGGAATAAACATGAGAAGATAGAGAAAAGGAAGCAGAGAAGGAGGGGGCTGAGAGGAAGCAAATGTAAAGCAGCTGAGGGAAAGAAAACATTAAAAAGTTGGTCAGAAAGTGTCTGTCCTGAGAGAAACCGAAGCTTGCAGGTGCTGAGGACAAGAAAGATGTAAGAAACCTTCAGAGTGAAGTGCTGTCTTAGAATGAACAGCCCTGCATTCGCATTGATTTGCTGAAGACTTTTCTCGTAGCAGTAAGTTCAGAGAGCAAAGCTCGTGCCCTTCGGCAGCTAGTTAGAGGAGCAGGGATGTGGCAGGAGAAGGACCAGGCTGCTCAGGCCTTCCCTGCCCAGCATCCCTGATGGCACTGGCAGGTAGCTGTGCTCCCCTGACCTTCCTGCCGTCATCCCATTCAAGTTCTTCCTATTTATTTTTCCTGTCTGTTTTCTGTTTTATGTCCCTTTACATTTTTTTTTATTATTTTATTTTTATTTTCCCTTTTCCATCCAACAGATAACTATTTGTTAGTTGGGACAGAGGAACCTGTTGATCAATGTTTTCTTCTGTAGTTTGACTTTGTTAGAGTAATGACAACAGGTCAGGGCAGCACAAACCCTTCTGTGTGGAAGTGTGATCCCCCCTGAGATGGCAATAGTGCCTTGCAGAGTGATATCTAATCTGGGAGAGCAAGACATGGATCTGAGCTGGCTTCTCTCATTTCCCACCAGTGTGCCAAACCTTACACTTTTTGCCAGTTTGGCTGCACACTGCATGTCCTTTAGAACTCCCAAGCTGAACATTTGATGGTCCCCTATGATAGTTCTTGAGGGAACCAAATAATTTGTGTCTTAAACCTGTAGCGGAAGACTGCTTTAGCTGTTCAAAAGACCATTTATTCTGCAGATCTCTGAATATGAAAAAGATACTGAAAGCTGTAGGGGTTAGGAGTGGCTTTTGTGGTTGTTTTGCCTTTCTTCTTGTGGTTCTCATCAGGGTTATTTCCAGCTTACCTGATGAAACCGACAATTCTGTCACAAGGAGTGACTAGTTTACTGTGGCTCAGTAGATGAGTGTGCATCTCTCCTCCCCTTGAAAAGGGTTATCTAGGAAGTCAAGAAGACCAGCTGATAGTAAAAATTTATTTTCTCATGGTTATTTTTCAGAAAGGGATTATTTTTTTCACAGCATAGAGAAATTCTAGAGCTGTGAACAGAAAACCTGATTCTAATTTTAAAAAATTGACATCTGTCATTTTAAAGGTTGAGGTGACAGCTTGTTTGCTGCCAAATCCTAGAACATTTACGTTTTAAATTTTCAGTGACAAATGAAGCACAGGACAAGAGAGAAAAAGAAAAACCAAACTAAATTGGGCAAAACCAAAGAGAGTGAAGAACAGACTAGCAGCAGGCTCATGGCCCTGGGCAATGTGTAGCTGATGGGTGGTGACAGGTGAAGTTTTATTCTCATTATTAATTCAGTGTATGTGTTAAATAAATTAGTAATCTCATCAATATCCTCTTGACTTGATTTACTTTGTACAGCAGGAGCACTCCTGATTCTTTCTCTGTTTAGCTCTGCGTGCACGGTGCTCTGGCAGGGAACCACTTGCTGAGTGGCGGAGAGGAGGCGTGCAGGGAAGCACCACCAGGGACTTCAGAAAAACGTCGACCTCTGAACAGCAGTTAGAGGACATCCAACATACGTTGTTGCTGTTCTGGCGTTCCTGCTTCTTAACTTGCAAATTTGGTATATAACTGAAACAACAGTAAGTAATGTCCCTCTGCCCTCAGCTCCTGCCTTTCTGCCTTGTGGAGCCCTGGGAGAGGAATTCTTGGTGCGTTGTTTTCACAGCGCGATGGGAAATGTGAGCTTTTCGGTGGATTTGATACTCAGAGAAGGTGGCAGAAGCAGTTTCAGCTCAATGTCTGTGAGGATGTAATCACGTTGCGTTGTGTTTTCATCTGCCATATAGAAAGAAAATTAATAAAAATAGCTTATTTTTGCCCTGAGAGTTCTTTAACAAATTTTTGTGAGGACCTTGGAGCTTAAAGAGGTAAGAACAGAAAATATGCCTTACTCTGCTGCATCGCAAAACAAGTGGCGTGTCTCGAGGGAGCCACAGTCCAATGTGCTTTGGTGCTGTGCTTCTGCGGTCCTCAATATAATAAATAGAAGTTTGAGGATAAACAGTGTTCCTTGAGACAAAACAAAGCTTAATCAGACAATATGGAAGGGCAGAATAAACTGACAGAAACTTTGCAGTCAGGAAGAGAATTTGGATTAATACAGTATTTGAAATTTCCTGAAAATACCCTAGAAGTTGTTCTTGGAAACTTTTCTGATGATAGTCCTTATTTGTTAGGCAAATAATTGTTTAAGAAGACCATAATGAGATAGCATGTTGTTTTATAAAATAACTACTTTATCAAAAAAATAAGCAATTCCTGTAGCAGAAGCAGAAAACTTTAGCCTAAGGAAGCAAAAAAATAGTATCTCATCTTAAATATGATTGTAATAAAATAGTCCAGAGTCAATGAACAGAACAAGTAATTCCAAGCCATTTTTGGTCCTGCTCATTCCCCTTCAGATAGCAGTAGAGAGGAGCTGGTCCATTTAAGCCCAAAAAGTAATCTTAATGTATTCATTGGTGACCAGCAGAAAAATCTGTCAGAGTGGAAAAGAGCAGAAACAGTTGGGTGGGTTTAGGACGTGTATATCTTGAAAAAGAGGTGTGGAAGGAGGAGGTAAAACAGTCCAGCGCAGGCACCAAAAAGGGGAAGAAAGGTTCATTTTAATGCGTAACTTTATTTGACATCTGTGTGAAATTGGCAATATTTAATACAAAAAAGGCTCAGATGGAGGGTGAAGTGTTCAGCAATAAGTCTGGTATAATAAGTCTTACTAAAATTAAAATGACAGAATGACTTGTCAACTCTCCCCTCAACAAACTTCTGTTTATGGTATGAACTACAGCACCAGTGGAACAGAAAAGTACTACAGTTACTCTTTATCTTTTTAGAGACATGGTTCAGCAAGTAGCAGTTTCCTGGAAAAAATAACTACAATTTGACCTGAGCAAAAGTAACAGCAGTTCAGAGCAGCCAACTGCACTAAAACAAAGCAAATGACAAGAACAGACCACATGAGCTGGAGCAGCACCTGGAAAAACTAACCAATTGCACCTAGCCTGGGTTTATGCAGAACACATGGGAACAAAGGGGTGGATCGTATGCCATAAGCAAGTGTGGAAGGTTGCGTAGTGAACCGTGAGGATGATGTCCCAGAACACAAAGGCTCTACAGTACTTACCTTGGTCTCTTCCCTTCGTGGCAGTACTAGAACCTTTCTTTAGGCTTCTTGTGATTTATGCTTCGCACTTATGCTCCACATGTTCTTTGTTTCCTATCAAATTGTCTCCTCCTGGGCCTGTAGAACTGTCTTNTTTTTTTTTTTTTTTTTTTCCCCTGGATGTATGTTTTTGAACTCTAGCTGAGCTGGTGCAAGGTGCTTTCACCTCCCAGATGCCCACCTACCCCAGTAAGCACTCTGCTTGTTTAGATGTGCTGGTACTGGGATTTCCAGTCTGAGAATGAGTATAATCCCAACAGTGTGATGGTGTGTTACACAATCCTTTTGATTTTGTAGGGTTCACCTTCTGTTGAGGAATTCAGTAAAACATTCCTTACCCTCTCCATTTTGTGTTAGAGCTGCTTCATCGCGTTGACAAACATAGACTTCAGTCCACTCTACGGAGTGTTCTTTCTATGCTGCTGAACTCCACTGGGTAAAGCCTGGTCTGACCCATCTCTTGGCCTTTAGTTTCCAGCTTTATTGTTGGTCCCTCGGATGCTGCTTTAGGCTGAGAACCTGCAGTGTGCCCACTTCTGCTGTGCAACAGCAGTGGAGAGATTAGATCTGAGGACAGAAAGCTGCGAGCAGTGACATTCTGCATTTCTTAACAAAATGTGACCATCTGGTAGTGTCCTGGCACTAGGTGTTGCTTGTGCTTTATGAAAGCTAGATTACCAACTTATTCATTATTGTATTGATCAAGAATGAAGTGCTTTCAACTACGGTGCATAGCAAAAGTAAAATTTTGTGTACAGATACTGAACATTAGCTAGTAATGGGAGGTGTCAATGTCCGTACAGCGATGCAAACACCTAACTGAGGGCAGCTTGTGGCAGCATCCTGTGCCCTGAGCCCAGCTCACACACGTAAGCTGTCCAGCAGACTGCAATGTAGATGGTTTTCATTACTGGGAAACTCTTCAGCCGTCTGTTTAATGAGTTGACTTAATGTGAATAATCACATTTACAGAGAGAAGTTTAATTCAATTTGCTAAGGAGTTGACATGAAGACCTCATTTGCTCAGAGAATTGCTTCTGTGGAAGAAAGCAACAAAATACTGTAATGATCTTTTGAGGAAAAACATACTTTTGTCTCTTCTGTTTTATTCTTCATTCCTTTCTATTCTGAGTGAAATTGTAAAATGAAAGTCATAACACTAAAAGCATTTTATGTCTTAGCTCTTCTTAAAATATATTAAAAATGTTCTTTTGGTTCCATCAGCCCCTAAGTTATATTTTGAAAATATTTTCCATGTGTGCTTTGTGTATTGATTCAGCTTGTGAATCTCAGCTTAAGGAAGCATGTGAAGGGTGGGAAGGTTGGCTTTCCCTTCATTTCAAAACCTTTCCTTTGATCACTGCTGTGATTTTTAATATCACCATGGCTGTGTCATGCACCTTTTTTTAAAAAATTAGGCTAAGTTTTTTAAAGGAATAATACCTGTGGAAAGCTAAATCAAAGCATGTTGAGCTTTGCTGTTTGGCAGATACAAGAGAGATGGTGGTGGAAGGAACCGCAGAATGATTCAAGGATCCTTTCTTTCCTGGTGTTACTTCTTTCAGCGATGAAAATGATCCATTAGATCCATAACAGATTCCATGAGATGCTTTCATCCTTCACGCTTGTCCTCAGCAGCCTTTGCTGCTGTTGCTTCATCTTAGAACCGAATGAAACGTTAGAAACAACATCACAACCTGGTGCGGTCTGCTAGGGTTCCCCTGCAGGCTTCTCTTTCCGTAGTTTATCACAGCAGCATTGTGATGCAGGTGGTGCCCAGCAGTCTTTCTCCATCACTGGTTCTCACTGCTGCCTGAACTGGGAACTGTCGACCCCCTTCAGGCTTTTACAGCTTCACAAGTCAACTTCAGCTTTGCATTTCTCTTGCTGCTCCTGACATCACTGTCCTGTGGTATCTCAGCATTGTGATTCACATGTTCACTCTCTCGTGATCTCCTATGCCCTGGGGCTTTCGTCTTGTCTTTTCCCGGGATCACCCAGCTCCATTTTGCCCACGTATACCGTTTGTTTGGCTTCTGACACTTAACATCTTATTCAGTCTACTCTCTCGAAATCCCACTCTGTTTTTCCTTGTCACATGTCTAAGTATCATCCCTTTTGTGATGTTTCAGTGAAGTCTCTTCAGCCTGCCCCCTTAACCTGCAGCAATTTTCACATCGGTGGAATTACACAGGTGCAAGGAGTGCTGTTGACTTCAGAGAGTTGTTCTACTGGTTTTAAGGTTTGTCTCTCTAAAGCTAGCTGCAGGATTGGCATCTTTAATTGCATGCTTACAGGAACAGAGACTGAGTTCTTTTTCTGTGTGCTCTAGAAAACGTGTAGTATACTGAGTCCATGCGACTGTTACTACGTTTACTGCGAGTACTAACCTGGAACATGTTTTTCCTGCAAATAACTATAAACACTGAATGAAAACCACAGGCTACATTAGTGCAGGAGAGGAAATGCAATACTCTACTTCTCTGAGGCAGTTTTGTGAGACAAGGATTGTCCTGACTTTCCTGTCCTCTGACACCTCATAACAACAAGCCCTGTCTGCCCCGAGTCACCACTCGGTGTTGGAGTGCAGCATCAGGAGACACAGTCTGACACTGTTCACAGCTCTGTCTTTTCTCCGCGTCTGAGGCCAGATCTCTGATGAAACAACACAACACCTCTGCAGAACGGGGAGCACACGATCTCCCCTGCACGCAGGTTCAAACCCCAGGCCAGACCCCGCGTGATTCATCACTGGCACTTGAAGTGAAGCCTTTTGTATTGCTTCAAGCTTAGTAGCTCAGAATCGATCATGCACTATTCTTCCTGCATTTTTATACAAGTAGCCCTTTCGTTTTTCGTAACTCTGCAGAATGGTCTTTTTTTTGCAGTACATCCTCTGTCCGCTCCAGCAGCAAGGTCTGCGTGTGAGGTTGCCAGTTAGCTGTACCTTCCACAGCTCAGTTAGAAATCCTGATTCCTCATTGACTTGCACCACAAGAAATTATCTACATCACGTAGGTGTGAAAAGGAGCTGAGTCAGCATTGGCACCGATAAGGACACTTCCACTGCAAGTGCTTGTGTGTTTGCATCGCCTTCCATGGCCCTGCTTGCTTGCTGGCTGTGACCTTTACTGTACAAGAGAGGAACAGATTTGACTTACCCATTTTTATCATTTCTTGGTTACTTATTCGGCTACTACTGTCATCTCTTGTCCTGGAAGAAAGCAAGGATTTAGCTTTTGGAAGCTCCTTGAGTAACAATCAGGCTGGCTTGTATTCTGTTCAAGGAGAGTCACTTTTAGCAAATAGCTTGAGTAAGATTTTAGGCTTGGCATGAGTTACTGAGCAAGAATTTTGTCACCCCTTGTGATATTATGCCATCTCGTTCTCTCTCAGATGCATAAGTCTGTGGATAAATAAGTTCAATGTGATCCTTTCTTTCCTTAGTCGTTGTGGTGAAGTTTTGCTGTGAACAGACTGTGTGCCCGTGTACTAAAACAAGGCTACACACAGCATCATCTCTTAGCAAGAAACCTGCTGACAGTTCCTTGGTGCCTGTCCCATCACAGATGTGAAGATGAAGAGGATGTGCGCATAGGAGAGAGAGGGACCTGGCAGAAAGGGGGTGATCTGCAATGCTCTGTGCTTTCTTATTTGCGTGTGGAAATGGGCATGGGGAGTATGCAACAAAACAGTCGGGCTTTATCGATCAATGACAAGCATAGATGCACACGTCTGAGAGGAGAGAAGAGTGACAGCTGGAATGAAAAGTACAGAAGGGCTGATCACGACATTTTTCCCACATTTCTACTACCTTTAAGGTCCTTTCCAACCCAAACCATTCTATGATGTTCTGCATTATGCTCTTCTCATTTAATGGATGTAGAGAAGATTTAATTGAAATAACCCGGTATTTGACTGTAGAGTCTTTTATTTTTATCATGCCTATAAAATGCAGTTGATATCCTTCAGATTTAAGATGACTCATTTTTACTGGGTTGGTGCCAGTAACTGAGGTTATTAGTGGCACAGGGTGGAAAAAAAACATCGTTTGGATAAATAGTTCTTAGGACACAGTTCCCTCTGCATCATCCATAGGCATGCAGTAAACTTACTTTCTGCTAGCCTGTCATGGAGATTGCAAAAGTAATAGGAAATATTTTTTTTAAAGACAATGACCTAATAAAAGTGTTAGTTATGTATCCTGCAACTTATCTTTATGGTAATGAATTGATAGCTGGATAGGACACTGCAGTTTGTAAAATGTTCCCATTATTTAAAAGCATGAAACTGGTGATTAGTCATTCAAATAAATTGTAATTAAATAGGAACATTATGATTATATTATGCTAATGATAGAAGTGTGTATTGAATTTTTGCAAGCTACTCAAGAGAATGTATTAGGCAATTAGAAAAAAAATGTGTTTGTTCACTCTGAAGCTATCAAATGACTTGATTTGAATTAACAATTTTAAAGCTCTGTAGTCTCATTCATAATAAACTGCTGCTAAGTAGGAGATATTCCGTGAAATGGAGGTAAAGGAAAGAAGGGAATGGCAGAATATCACTGTTACAAGATTAAGTGTAATATAATTACTAAAACAGTCTTTAGAAGCTGAGGTATTTTGATTTTTATGATAAGTTATTAATTAAGGATACAGCATAATTTTGTAACTGCCATGCAGTTGACATGTCATTCTGTATGAACTCCTGCAAGAGTTGCTGGAGGGCCACAATAAACATGAACTATTAATATTTTCCAGTTTGAAATGTCTGGGAAATTTTATGTGGAAGTGGCTCAGTCCTGATTCTTGTGGATTTGTTACAAAGAAAAAATTTTTAAACACAAAACACTTGTATATCCAAAAAAGAATAAAAATATCAGTGAAACAGAAATCCCTTGTAATGCACAGACTGTAGGACAGTTCTTGCCAGATTTTCTGTAGTCCATAGACTTCCATGTCACTCTAAAACACAGTTCATTGCTGGCATATACCCCTTGCATTTGTGCATGCAAAAACTCTGATGGATGATAATAACTGGGAGAAAAGTGAGAAACTGTTGGAATGAGTGTAGAAAGAGTGAGCTTACATTTGCAGAACTTCCTGGGAAAGTTAAGTTTTAATGTGATATGGAAACTTTACTTTTTTTCTCCCTTTCTAAAACTACAAAATAAATTTCAGGACTTTTTGCTCTTTTCTTCCTTCTTCAGTAATGTAAGAGTTAGTGGAAATAAGGGCATATTGTATTCTACATTGAAGCTTGCAAGAACTGTACAGGATGATGTCTGAGCAAGTGAAACAGCAGTGTGTTTTTAAAAAATTAAAAAAATTATTGATGGACATCAGCTGAAATACGTCATCGATGAGAATGGTCTTAGGAACACATGATTAGGTACAAAGTTGTTGTTGCTATCGAACACAAAAATTTTGTGGTTGGTAGCCTGAAAACCATCGAAGTCAACAGGAATTTAGTTATTCTGCTTAAAAATCTTTGGACATACTCTCTTGCAGACCAGAAAAAGATTGAGTCCATAATACTGTAGTGCCACAGTTTTCTGTGGTAACTTTGTTTGAGTGGATTGAATTCTTTATTGTGTGGGTTTGAGCTAATCTGAAATTGATACAGTTAATGAGCCAAATTAGACCTAAGTGTGTGCTTGGGAATAATAATTAAAATTGTTAAGCATTAGCTTGTATCTTGGGATATTTTTGTTCTACAAGTAGACGTAAGGAGGAAACACTTTCCATTAATCATATTGAGCATAAACAAAGTAATTTCTAAGTCTTTATGGGACGTGGGAGATCCAGGTTGAATTCCCTGTATTACCTGCATGTGATCATGTGTAATGATGGAATCTGTTAATCTGACATTAAATGTTGTGCCAACCAGATATCAGTTCCTGTTGGACTTGTACACTGTTCATACTAGTCTGAGAAATGTTTTATGTTTGGATCTTTTCTAACTCACATGGGTCCCTGTGCCACTAGCCTAACGTCAGTCCTTCTTCAGATAACCTAAGTATCGACACAAAAGGAAGGATTCAAATATAAGAAACAAACCATAGTGTAAAACACTCAGTGATAGATATCTCAGACTGCTTTGAGTTCACCTGGGCCAGATATCAGTTTTGCTGATTTTATTTACAAGTTCTATTGTAGACCTGAAAACTTTTACATACAAGTTGATTAGAAACTAGAAACTAGAAAGCCTTGCAGCCTACCTGTAATCCAGCGTGTGACTATTTCCAATTAGATATTTGTTAGGCGTAACCAAACTTTGAAAGAGACAATAAACAATAGTGAAAGTGGGTGAAACATCAGAATTCAGATCCTAATGTGTAAAACTGACTAACAACAGTGTTATCTCATGTAAAACACTTACAGTGAGGTATTCATTCATGGAAGGCTAGGTATCTGCAACTGGCTTCTCAAAAAACAAAGTAATCAATCTGTATCAACAATTCCAGACTACAAGAATTGCTAATAGAAATCATAAAAAGCCTTGTCAAGGAGTAGATTTCATGTTGGAAAAGTGAATTTTCTCATTTACAGAGGTATGGAAGTACATTATTGACAGGAGTGACGCAAGCTTCTTTGCTGGTTTCTGCACCTGACTGCTGTGGGTTTCTCCCACACTGCACACTGACAGACTGGGAGAGAACGTGGTTACAGTAAACTTCCATGTGATGGGAAATATTTGAAAAAGGACAACGATCTAATTTTAATCTTGGTATCCTATGTATAAATATATAAACAACTTGTAAGCAGTACTGCAGATAGACGCTGTACATGGATTCCGGAGGCTTCTCTTGCTCTGACACCCGGGACTCACCTCCGTGATAGCAGAGCAGCTGACATCATGACGAGAGGAACTGTAAACTGAAGAACCGTAGAATCTGTATTGATCATATATCTCTGTGCAGCATTCTTCAGTTGTGTACACAACCAGTATTTATCAGATGTGAGGCTTTATCTTTCATGGTAGGCAGATTTTAGTAACTTCTAAATTCATTTGGAGCGTTAAAGACCCAGGGCATTTGACCAAAGCTGTAGGAGGTGGCTGTCCTTGCACTGCATCTGGTGACAGACAGAATTCATTAAGGCCAGTATTATAAATAATGTAGTATCTGAAAATGAAATTTCCCATACAGTCACAAGGATAAAATGACTTGCTTTTATTGTAAATCCTTTAGCATCCTGAAAGACATGCCCAGAATAATCCAGTAAGAATAACTACGACACCCCTCAGTGTAGTGGATCGTCCGTGAAGGGGGCTGACTTTCAGTGACATTTGTGTTTCTGAATCCTTCATAATGTCTTGAAAATTTTTAATTTGATACCCACTTTTAGCCTTCTTACTGATATTGTCCTCAGTGTATCTCTGTTCTGTGTTTATAAAGTAATGATTAAACCTCCTGAAGAATTTGAGGAGGAAACTGTGAAGATCAGTCAGTTCATGGTGTGTGGCGTTCTGTAAAGGCAAAATGACATCAGAAAAGGTTTCGTGTATCTTATTCACTGTTTGATACTTCTGCTTCTCCCCAGATAACTGCTTTTTTCCCCAGGTAGAGTCCATCACCTCTTTCCCCATCTGTGCATCGTTAATGGACTTGTGTGGAAAACATAGGTCCTTAAATTGTGGTTTCTTTGTTCTGCTGTGCTATAACTAGCCTACAACACATTACTTCAGATTTATCATTCAGAGCATAGAACACTAAAGTCTCTTATAGTTTGCCAAAGAGCCTCAGAGAGTGTGCACCTATCACTGCACTTGTTATTGTTATTCAAGCACGGTAGGGTTTTGGTTGAGTGGCTTAGAGGCTTTTTAATGCTTGAAGACTTCTAATAGCACATTTGAGAGGGTTTCTCTGTTAACTTCCACGGGATTAGGCTGATTGACATCTTTACAGACTCTCATACAGTTGTGCTATGGCTTTACGGGATGTTTCATGGTTCATACACTGAATCAATATTCTCTGTATCTGATATTTGATATTGTATCATCAAAATTAAGAATACATTTGAGGTTTTAGCTTTTTCTAGTTTTATATGAGAATGTTAATTTGTTAGGGGAAAATGTACTCTATATAGATATTAAAGATTAACTGTCTCTCACTCTGAAAGATGGTTTTCAATCCTTTTATGATTTTAAAATTGCTTTTCTGGAACAGTTTTAAATTGTCATTGCACAGATGTCCAGGGATGTCAAAGGCAACAAGAGCTTCTATCGGTATGTCAATGATAAAAGGAAAACTCGGGAAAATGTGAGCCCTCTCCATAAGGAGATGTGAGACCTGGTTACCTGGGATACGGAGAAGGCTGAGGTACTCAATGACTTTTTTGCTTCAGTCTTCACCAGCAAGTACTCAAGCCACACTGTCCAAGTTGCAGAAGGCAAAGACAGGGACTGGGAGAATGAAGAACCACCCACTGTAGGAAAAGATCAGGTTCAAGACCATCTAAGGAACCTGAAGATGCACAAGTCCACAGGACCTGATGAGGTGCATCTGTGGGTCCTGAGGGAACTGGTGGATGAAGTTGCTAAGCCACTACCCATCTTATCTGAGAAGCTGCGGCAGTCCAGTGAAGTTCCCACTGGCTGGAAAACCCCCATTTTTAAAAAGGGAAAAAGGGAAGACCTGGAGGACTACAGGCCGGTCAGTCTCACCTTTGTGCCTGGCAAGATCATGGAGCAGATCCTCCTGGAAACTATGCTAAGGCACATGGAAGATAAGGAGGTGATTGATGAGTGCCAACACGGCTTTACCAAGGGCAAATCATGCCTGCCAAATTTGGTGGTCTTCTATGGCAGGATTACGGCATTATTGGGCAAGGGAAGAACAGCTGATGTCATACCTGGACTTCTGCAAAGCATTTGACACTGTCCTGTGTGACATCCTTATCTCTAATTGGAAAGACATGGATTTGATGGATAGATCACGCAGCAGATCCAGGAATTGGCTGGATTATCTCACTCAAAGTGTTGCAGTCAATGGCTCAATGTGGAGACTGGTGACAAGTGACGTTCCACAGGGGTCAGTATTGGGAGTGTTGTTGTTTAACATCTTTGTTGGCGACACGGACAGCAGGATGGAGTGCACCCTCGGCAAGTTTGCTGATGACACCAAGCTGTGTGGTGTGGTGGACATGCTGGAGGGAAGGGATCCATCCAGAGGGACCTGGACAGGCTGGAGAGGTGGGCCCATGCAAACCTCATGAAGTTCATCAAGGCCAAGTGCAAGGTCCTGCACGTGGGTTGAGGCAATCCCAAGAACAAATACAGGCTGAGAAGAGAATGGATTGAGAGCAGC
>VZTO01028093.1:78304-105626 GCA_013400615.1 Syrrhaptes paradoxus | reverse complement strand
CTGCATCAGGGAGTGTAGTGAGAGAACAAGGGGTAACAGTTTTAAGCTGAAAGAGGGTAGATGTAGACTAGACATTAGGAAGAAATTTTTCACTGTGAGGGTGGTGAGGCACTGGAACAGGTTTCCCAGGGAGGTTGTGGATGCCCCCAGGCTGGATGGGGCTTTGACCAACCTGGTCTGGTGGGAGGTGTCCCTGCCCGTAGCAGGGGGTTGGAACTAGATGGTCTTTAAGGTCCTTTCCAACCCAAACTGTTCTGTGATTTTATGAGTCTATGATTTATTTGTTTTGGTTTTAGAGGTTTTAAATTCTCCGGACTGTATTATGTGCATCCTCCTATACAGATCTGATGAACTGCTTTCTCTCCTGTGGTGCTAAAATGGGACATTGTCCAGGATCAGGTGTTATGGTGTGCTGCTCTATGCCACTGGTGAAGAACTGAAATTTCCATTGCAAGTATTTGGACAACCGATATGGTTGTGCAAGAGAATCTGCGATAATTTCTTTTTCAGGTTTTCTTTTACCTTGGTATATTAAATAAGTTGGATTGATTTCAGGTGCCAAGAATTAATTTGGCTTATTACTGCTGTCAGCTGTCCAGGAGCTGAAGATAGAGATCACCCTGTAGGATTTTGGGTTTTCTCCTTGCTCCTTGCCATATCTTTTACCACTGTGTCTCCCTTTGCTTAGCTTGCATTACCTCTATGCTCAGCACATCCTGGAAAGCTGGACGTGTGATTGCTATAGAATATACAAAATACATGTAATTTAATATTGTTTTCAGACTACCAAAAAAAAAAAATCCAAACATTTTCAAACACGATTGGGGCTGAGTAATGCTGATGTTAGCCTATCACCACTTCAGGACCTAGCACTGTGAAACAAGGTACTCTTGTATGTAAATTCAGATAACTGAACAATTTTCTCTAGGTACTATTTGCATTAAACTAGGATGAACTGAAGATCATATGAATCGTAAACTTAAAAGAAAGGTCAGTTTTTGCATTTTGATAAAAAGACAGAAACACCAATGACATTTTGGTGCGTAGCTGTGGACTGATGCTGAATGTCATGACCTGCAGTAACGGCTGTATGTA
This sequence comes from Syrrhaptes paradoxus, assembly GCA_013400615.1. Classification (NCBI taxonomy): domain Eukaryota; kingdom Metazoa; phylum Chordata; class Aves; order Pterocliformes; family Pteroclidae; genus Syrrhaptes; species Syrrhaptes paradoxus. The sequence goes on along the minus strand of VZTO01028093.1, from coordinate 104,531 downwards.
TTGAAGTGATAGTTGCAGAGCAGTCTTGATGACAGCTTTTGTAATGAAGCAACTGTGTTTTTCTTCATTTTTGATGTAAGTTTTGCTAAACAAACATTTTTGCCCATTTTATGCTGTCTCCTTTTTGTCTGTATTTATTGGTTAGCAGTCTAAAAGGAATTTTAGTAAGTTATTTTGCTTCAGGTAGAACTTGCATCAGTATCAATTTTTCTTCACTTTCTGTATTTCCCTCCTTTCCATGGATTCCTTCCATGATTGACTGTCCAACCTCCACTTTCCCCTGATCTGTATGGTTCATAACTGTTAATCTCTCTGTTTCTCTTACAGCAAATGGAAATTGTAGACTCAATCATAGAACCAATACCTCTGATAGCTTTGCAGAATTGCCATCACATCCCTGTTTAAAGTCAGAGCTCTTCAGGTTTTTAAATGCCAAGCTCCAATTTTGCTTAAAAGGAGGCACAGGAACCAGAATCAGGTGAGTTCATTCTCCTTTTACACTAGAGCAGAAGTAAAAAAGCATATATGAGATCTAATTGCAACAGCTTTGCGCTAAATGCTAGGCCCTTCATATACAGAGACTTGTTCCCTACATGTACTGTACAGCAAATCATTAACCTAGCAATGGCATTCTGGAAACCAATTTGAATTTGCTATCTGTATCACAGTGGCTAATTTTCTTCATTAGTTTTTTCCTGTGTTTTCTTGCTGAGAAGCTTTGGAACTCCACGTGGATTGAGCTATTCTACTTCTCTGATTTCTTATTGTTATTTCCTTGAAGCTAATTAGATTTGTCTTGTATAATATCCCCTTCCAAAATCCCCACTAAAAATTGCAGCATTTTGTGTGTGTCTAGGTGTCCTTTTCTTGGAATATTTTTTAGGCTAATGCTGTAACTTAAAAAATCCTGTTTCTTATTTCCTTTTCACACAGAAGTGCTATGTTAAGTTCCCCTCCTCACGCTAGGGAAAAAACCCACACAAAAAACCCACTAAGATTCTGGGGAGATGTCTGCTTTCAGGAAAGCATCACACAACTCTGACATTTTATGGAATGCACCACGAGAGTATTGTCGGCTGCTCAGTGCATATCACACAGTATTTTGGAAATCTTCCACTGAAAGTTTTAAGAAAAATCTTGCTTTTTATTTTTTGTAGTCACTGGTGGTTGGTTTTGGTTGCAGAGGATGAGCAGCCCGTAGCCAGCCTGGGAAAGGCTTCTACTGCATATGTGCAGTGTTCTTGTATCCAAGGTGATGCACGAGATGGAGGAAAGAACAAACCAGTAAGTGGAGAGAAGCCAGGACTGGGTGGGAAAGGTTTTTCCTGTCCTATAAATATTAACATGTGCCTGGAAATACCAGTATGGGTTTATAAGTGTGTTAGGTACATACACTTAACATCAGGTGTATATACATATATAACATCAGGTATATATACATACATAACATCAGGTATATGCTTATCATCCCTTGTTCACCTGATGTGATCTGTGCTTTTCACACCTGCCAAAAATAACTTCTTGGAGACTTGGGTGGTCTGTGTTGACCGCAGGGACAGATGAATTAACTGTACAAAAGGACCTCGCAAAGTTTTGCATACACGAGAGTTCTGTTTAGGTTAGTTAGAAAGAAGGATCTAGGTTTGCCCTAGCAGGCTGTGAGAAACAGCTGCAGGACATTTTTGTGTTTGTTTGCTGACAGCCTCTTTCCGTCTGTGGCTGTTCTGGGTCCTGTCTTTGAAGGGCCTTGAGGAAGCTGCTGCCTTGCAGTGAAAGAACATTTGTGTGGAGGCAGAGATCCAGATCAGTCTTTGGTTTCCCCTCTCCTCTCAGTGCTGAGGGTTGAACCAGCGTTCAAATGCACTTTCTGTGTATCTTGTCAGCCTCAGGCTGAGCCATCACACCCCTTGGATTGCACGATTCAATAACCTGCTTTCCCGTTCAGTCCTCATGTTGTTGCTGAGGCAGACTTGTAATTACAGGTACACTCCTTACTAAACAATTATCTATTTTTCTTCAAAAATGCAGTTCTGGCATCATACTTTCAGTGCAGCCTGATGGTATCTGTCTGCATTTAAATACTGATTCTGGAAAAACTTGGTATTTTTTTGTCTTACTGTAAACAAATTGAAGCTGTTGATCGGTGAAAGGATCACTTTCTTTTTTGAAGTTCATGCTTGTATTATTCCTAGGAAGAAGATTTTCTTTTTTTTTTTGCAATGTAAAATCTCTCCTCTCTAACTGTTGCATTATTTCTTTTCCATAAATGTTTCCTTTAAAAAAATCTCTCCACTGCAGGCTTCCTGTAAATTTGGTGCAGTGACTTTTAAGTTCTTGTCCTTATTTCCAAGGCTCTGAGTGGCTGTGGTATTTGACTAATTTTCCCTTCTGCATTTTCTAAGCTGCTAATTACAGTCTGAATCATAAAGTTACTTTTTCTTTCTATACTGTAATTTGGTGAGTTGTGAGTCATAAAGTTTTTGCAGCTCTACCTTCTTAAAGATATTCCAGGATCCCTCCCTGCTGCCTACTTGGTGTCCTTATTTAAAAATAAGACTGAAGAAGGAAGTCTTTGCTGTTACTTTTAACTCACTACTTAGTTGTACTTGTTCAGTGCTTCATAATTTTTTTTGGAAGGATAATATGCTTTTTTATTGTTAGTAAGTTCCCTAAGGTAGTGTATGAAATACAAAATGTACAGAGAAATAAAATGCATGTAGTGACACAGACAAAGTAGTTCACTAAGATCTCTTTTTGACAGATTTTCAGGTAGAGTATTGTGCAGTAAAATCACAATTCCTTTATTTCCTGTCAATACCATAATTTTGCCAGTATGTTTGTATGTAATTAACACAAAGAAAAAGCTGAATGTATGTGAAGGACGAGGTTTCCTCATAACCCAAGTAATTATCTCTCTCAGACTGTAAAATTTGTTAAGATTATCATATTGGAGTTAAACAAATGGTTGTCTTTAAAAAAGTAATATCTTTTATTGGCATATCCGTGTATTTGAGGTCTTGTCATTACTTCTTACTCAGAAAAAATGTTGGGACATATTTGCTATTGCGAGAGTAATTCAGATGAAAAAAGAGAGTTTTGAGAAACAATTGCCACAGAAAGCAGAATTTCTCGTGCTTGATTTTTTTCCCCACTGAAAGAGGAAATAGGTTTGAATACTGCTAAAGTAGAGGGTCTGACTTACTTATGTGGAAGACTTTGATTAGAAATGCACGTAAACCTGAGAAAAGGAAAAAAAATTCTTTCCTAAATCTTAATTAAAATTACTCTTCCCTTCCCAGATTGACTTGAAAATACTTGATACTAAACATTTGGGAGAAGAATTTTCTGGTGTTTTTCACTTGTTATAAACATAGAGTTTCTTTACTCCTGAGAATGTTCTCAGGCATTTTCTTGATTTTAGGAATGGGGGATTTCAAAACAATCGTAGCTGTGTGAGACCGGCTAAAGTGGAACATAATTAACAGCAGGATGCACACATCACTATCTCGCCATGACAGTCTCCTTTACTCTTTTTTCCATTATTCTAAGCCTCCTAATACCCAAGTATTTAACTTGCCTAACATTTTCTCCTATGCAAAGATTTTCTGTTCCCCTTGAGTAGCTCTGAGGTTTCCATCGTTAGCAGCAGTCCTCTGCAATTTGGTGGAGTGAGGTGCTGAGGGCTGGAGATGGGTTGTGTTCTCTTCCCGGGAAGTTCTGCTGTGCTCGGCCGACTGCTGAGGCACATAAACAACTCATTACAGGTTAACAAGGGTACCTGAGTCACCTCACCCACTGTAACCGAAAGCTCTTAGCCCAAGGCAAACATAAAATAATGTGAGTTTTCTGATTGAGAGCTAACTTGATAAAGAATGCACACTGAAGTGGATCAACCATACACTCACTGGCCAACAGTTCCGTATGGAGTGTTGCACAGGGTCGACTCGTTTATCTGTGTAAGATCATTTATCTGGGCTTGATTTTCAGAATTCTCCTTCCAAAAGGACCAAATGTAGAAAATCTCCTGGGAGGTATTTCTGCACTGTGGTTTAAGTATATGCAGTGCTAGGAATGTTTGAGAGCTGCTCTGTTGCTGAAGCTCTTTTGATGAAGTAATCTGACTACATCTGCCTCCCCTCCCCACAGCCGTGTCTCCCAGTGACTCTTGAACTTCTCCAGTGGCAGCTCTGACTGGGTTAGAAAATTAGATTTCTGCTGCTGCCAGCTGACATGAGTGGTATCTAGTGTTGTGACATCAAATATTTAGCTTTCAGACAGTGCAGATACACATGCTAGGTGTTTGTCACGACCCAGCTCATAGAACCACCCTGGGTGGGACGAGTGGGGTTCGCGGAGGTTCTATATATACATTCCCTTGGGGCAAATTAAGGTGAAACGACACCAAAGAATTGCATATTGGCTTATAATTTTAATGCATATAATTGTTTAGGGGGAAAAAGGGAAATGCAGGGTATAAAATGCGGAATATAACAGAATTACAAAAGGAAACAAATTACTTGGTAAAGACAATTCATTAATATTCTACCATCCACTAACAACACTAAACCTTATAGCAATGGAATAAGAGTAGCATGATTATCAATATCACTAGGGTTAGTAATAATCATCACTAAAAATAAGCAATCAATATGAAAGGCCTATTACACAAGCCCAGAAAGGGCTGGCATTAAACTTATAAAATGTTACCATACGTGCCAGAGGGAAAACGGAGACAGGAGAGAGAGAGAGAGAGGGACAGAGAGGGATGCGGGAAGGGAGGAGAGAGACGAGGGGAAAAGAAAAGGGGTGAGGGAAAAGAAGGAAGAAAAGGTAAAGGAGGGGAGAAAGAGAAAAAGAGGAGAGAGGTAAGGAGAGGAAAAGAAATAAAAGTTATCACCACTCCTTGGATCCCTGGAGAAAAGTGTCGACATCTTGGGGGGGGGGGTTGCTCGATCACTCTGTCAGCATCTCAGGAGTCCTCAGGTGGTGGGCGCAAGCACCGCACCTTCTCTTTGCTTGTTCACCTCTTATAGACAGAGGCAATGCCTTGCTCAGCACGTGTTTGCTAAGAGCAAGACGGAGTCCATTGTTAGACTCAGCAGGGGTTTGCTGTTGGCGTTGATGGCCCTACTCAGCAGGGATTGTCTGGTCCCTTGTAAACAAGGGGAGTGGGGCTTTCCGTGTATCTTCTTATCTGATGCCTTGAGGCATCGAGGCTTCCCTTACCAGAGCCTCAACGATTGAGTTCATTGTTAGTCCTTGCCGTTGTCTGCAGCCGGACACCACGGAGGCTCCGCATTATCAGAGCCTCAATCAGAGACGATTGAGTCCATTGTTAGTAAGGCCTTTGGTGCATTCCTGGCCATCTTCTTATCTACAACTGTAATGTCTTGAGACACCACGAGTCATTGGAGACAGTCAATTTGCAGTCTCTGCAAAACTGCACGAATAGTCCTCCACAGTGTTGCAGCTAAAATGTGGGGAAATGCTATTGTTTCCATTTTAAGACATAGAATACAAAAGCTATGAAAAAATGCAATTGCATTTTCTGGGGGATTTTAAATACCAAAAATAGATTCTCAATGTGTTTACTGATATTTTGCATTTAAATAATGAGTCAAAAAGAAAAACAAAAGTAAATATTTAGCAAACAGAAAACTAGTATGGCATTCAGGTAGAGACTGTTTATCTGTGCAATGCCTTCCCAAAAGATGTTGGAGAGATGGGCTGAAGGAGGTGATGGTATAAACACCTGGAATGAGGATCATTGTGGGTTACTAAGCAGACAAACTGCAGCACACTCAGGAAATTTGAACTCCAACTGGTCAGAAGACAGGAAGAAATAATAGTTTAAAGCATTACATAGTTTTGCTCTGCTTTTGCTCTTCCCTAGATACCTGTTTACGGTTAATATCAGAGGCAGAACAGGCTAGACAGACCCTTGATCTGATCCAGAAGGGCTGTTCTCTTGATGCTGTTTTGACTTTTGAAAGATGTGTAGAGTATTTCAGTAGAAAAATTCAAGACAGTTTTACCTTGTCCTGCACTTTTGGCTCAGGATGAAAAGAATATAACACACTTCAGTGCCATGCTCTCCCCCATTTATCACAATAACAGACACCTACAGAGATGTAGGTGGCTGGCTGTGGTGGGTTGACCCTGGCTGGACGCCAGGTGCCCACCGAAGCTGCTCTGTCACTGCCCTACTCAGCAGGACAGGGGCTGGAAACTATAAAATGGGAAAAAACCTTATGGGTCAAGGTAAAGACAGTTTAATAAAGCAAAAGCAAAGGCCCTGCATGGAAGCAAAGGAAAACAAAAGATTTATTCTCTACTTCCCATCAGCAGGCAATGTCCAGCCACTTCCCAGGAAGCAGGGTGTCAGTACGTGTAACAGTTGCTCCAGGAGACAAACGTAGTAGCGAATACCCCAGCCCACCTTTCCCCTAGCTTTTGCTACTGGGCAGACATCCTATGGTGTGGAATATCCCTTTGGTCAGTTTGGGCCAGCTGTTCCAGCTGTGTGCCCTCCCAACTTCTTGCCCGCTCCCCTGCCTACTGGTGAGTGGGAGTGTTGGGGAGGCAACCCCGACTCAGCGTGAGCACTGCTCGGCGGCAGCCAAAGCATCGGTGTGTTCCCACACCTTGCACAGCACTATGGCGGCTGCTGTGGGCAAAGTTAACTCTTTCTCAGCCGGACTCAACACACTGGCACAGAATTTCCTCTGTGAAATCTGTGCCACTTGGGATGCCTCGGGCTTGGAAAATGCTTGTGGGCAGAACTTTGTTCCAAACAACACTGGCATTACGTGAGGGGACAGGTGTGTATGCTCTTGTTTATAAACCTCTTGTTTTAAAATTCATTTTCATTCCTCCCACCAAGTTTCAGAAAAGAAACTCTTGCTGGCAATAGCTGGAATATCTGAAAATCAGGAAAACCGAGAAATAGTGGCGGTTTGTTTTCTGAAGAAGTATGGGATTCCCAGTCAAGCCTTCTTTGGGAGAGGAGCTGTTTTCTATCTTAGTTATGGAGTATCTATTGCACTTAACAAAGTAGAAGCAAGTATTTTATTTTTCATTGTGGTTACTTAAGCTTGAAAGCTAGAATCTAGATTGCCTTTTTTATACCACTTGAACCAGTAAAGCACTCTGCAGTTGGTTATTATTCAAGTCTAATGGGCATCTTTCAGATCAGTTGCACATTTTCACTCTTTATAAATTGTTTCACAAGGAGAATGAGATCAAATTTGAAACAGAATTTCTTATAACTACATAATAATTTATCAATCTTATTGTGGTACCTTTTGCAAAACAACAGTGTTGTACACAGCTTCTGTGTGAGCAAATGGAATTACTGCTAACACCTTTTTTTAAGGTTCTTGTCACACACTCTCCCCTCAGTCAAACACTGTTAGCTCACTAATCAATCTACTTGTCAAAAATGCTTTTCTTTGGCAGAAGAGACTGAGAAGTTTGACAAAGCACATTAAGTTGGTGATGTTGATTAATGCTTTTCAGTTAGTAACATTTTGTTGAACACTATAAATTAAGAATTTTGATGACAGTTGGATTTTCATAAATTACATACAAGAGGGGCTTATCATTGCAGTGAAGCAATTTATTTTTCCTCTCTAAGATTTCTCATGACTCTATGCTTCATGTGAGTTTCTCTTTTTTTCTTTTTTTTTTTTCTTTTTTTTCTGTTTGAGTATAAGTTGCACAGTTTGAGGTACATACATCTCTTCGCCAAAAAAAAAAAAAAAGAAAGAAATAAATAAAGAAAGAAAGAAAGAAAGAGGGTAAAGAATAATGATTTTGAAGGTTTCTGGGTATTCCTGAATTTCAACAGTCAAAGAGCTCTAGGGAGAAAGCTGAAGTTCTAAGAGATGTAGGCCTTTCTGGCATTTTTGCATATCCCAAATATTTGTCACCTTCCCTGAGCAATTTGGAAATGAGAACTAACATACAGGCAATGGTCTACAGGAGTTTCTTTACACACTATTCCATTAAGTGGAGGAGCTTTTCTTGCCTTTGACTGCATCTCCTTCAGTGTGATCTTCAGCATTCTTGATAGAAATGACAACCCCAGGGTTCAGAAAAGTAATTTGCTTCTTGAAATGCCTTACCTACAAAAAGCATAAGACTTCCAGGATGTTGTCGGTACACATTTAAACAGACCTTTTCCAGGATGTGTTTTTAAAAACATTTACCTGCTGATAACCTTTCAGATAGCTCTTTCACAGCAAGAACCAAGAACAACATATTTATGGTCCTTCTTGACAAACGTGATCGCTCAGCTTAAATGCTGCATAGAAACTGGGAAATCCTGGGTGCTGCTTCTCTGAATTTTTCCTTTTTAGACTGTGTAGGAATGAAGAAAACCGTATTTGCAGAAAGGATCATGACTGAAAACTTAGAAAAACAGAGTGTAAACAATAAAGAGTTTTCACTAAGTTGAAAATACAATACCATTTCCTACTTGTAGCAAGAAGTATTCCAGAGGTAACCATCAGTTCCTTGCCTCGCTACACCTCACACACCCAACAGCACCACTTGCACTTAAATAACTCAAAATAATCCAAATAGTGCGGAGCTGCATCCATTACTAAGTTACTTCTCTCATGTCATTCAAAGATGCTGCCTTCTGACCATCTAACCTAGTGTGGTGGTTTCTTGGTTGCTTTGTTTTGTTTTGCTTTTCACCCCTGCCCTTCAAATGCTTCTTTCCAAAGTCCCAATTTGTGCATACTTATGATGACTCCAAGATAATTAGGTAGGTTACCTGTACATTAAGACGTATGGAAGATATATTTTCTTTTTAACTCAGAAGAGGAGGTAAATAATGCTTCCCTCCTTTAATTTGTCATATTTTAAGTTATGCATGTTGAACATTGTGCTAAATTATCGATATACACACAACAGTTTTTTGCAAACAAAGTATAAAGATTTTCTGCACATGAACTTATAATAAATTTGTTTGCAAAATTGTGTTGCTTTTGTTTGCATTTAAGTCAATAGATACCTTAGTCTTTTACACTTTGGGTCTGAGTATGTGACTATTTGCCTAACAAGGAGATATTTTGGAGACTAAAATAAAAAACACCTGTGAGAAGCACTTATCATACTGAAAGCACAACCATGATCTGAAAACCATGGAAAGAAAAAAAAAAAGATTGCTAACAATCTGAACTCCAAACAGAACGGTTTGATAAGATAAGAAACAAAAGCAAAAATTTAAACACTTTCCCTACATCACCACTTCTTCCCAGGCTCAAACTCAGTTCCTCAGTTCTACCACCTTCTCCGTGATGAAACACGCAGGGGCAGATGAGGAATGGGGCATTGTAGCCAGTCTTTGGCAGTTTTTCCCTGCTGCTCCTTCTTCCTCATATGGTTCCCCTGCTCTGGCATGCGCTCTCATGGCCACAGTCCTTCAGGATAAACCTCAGGTGTGTGTCCTTCCCACAAGATGTAGTCTTTCAGGATAAAACCGGGCTCTTCACAGTTCTTTCAGGGAATGTCCACCCGTTCTGGCGTGGTCTCTATGGGCTGCACTGTGTGTATCTGCTCCAGTGTAGGTCCTCTCCGCCGGCTGCTGAGAAAAGCGCTCTCCACCGTGTTGTGCTCCATGGGCTGCACGTAAATATCTGCTCTGGCATCTGGGGCACCTCTTCCCCCTTCTTACCCAGCCTTGGTGTTTTCAGGTTGTTTCTCACACCTTTCCCCCCCTGACTCTTCCCTCTGCTCTCTGGCAATTTTTTTTTCCTTAGATATGTTTTCCCAGAGGTGCCACCAGCTTTGCCACTGGCTTGGCTGTGTTCTGCAGTGGGTTTGTCGTGGAACTGGTGACATGTCTGGCATAGAGCAGCCTTTGTCCTCTTCTCCCACAGACACTCCTGTAGCATCCCACTGCCAAAGGTAAACCAGCTCCTATGAATGTCAACTTTTTTGTATGACTGCCCAAAGAAGAGAATTCTAGCTGAGATTTTAAATTACTTTTATATCAATCAAATTAGGCAACAATATGCTTACTTTTATTACAGGTCACCAAAATAATGGCTCTGTATGGCTTCATCTATGGTCATTGCCATGAGCTCTGCTTTAGAACAGAAAACAAACAGCTTATCTAACTAAAACAACTACAAAAATTAATTAAGCAGAATGTAATGATTTGAATTGTAACTTAAAAAGAAAATTTGGGCTACCACTCCTAACTGAGCTTTCATTTTGACAAATGGTAAGATCTTCATTTTTCTAACTCATTTTAATTTTAAGATATCTTATTCATAAGTGGAGAAAAAAGACATATCAAGAAAAAGTGACAGTCAGTTTCCAGTGCTTCCTTAGTTTTACTGAACACACCCATATAAAGGTTTATAAGGTTATAATAATGAAGCCAGATACTGCTTTACTTCAAAATGGAGCAGTAGAGTTAAAAACCTCTATAATAACACCCAAACCTATTATGGTAATCAGCCATTCCTTCTGTTGAGTAAGTGCGGTACGTTCACTGTCAAACAACCGCTGAGGATCTCGAGCAATGTTTTTAATTTCAGTGGTCAGCCTCCCAAAAAGCCTGCAGGTGATTTGGCATTTCTCATGAAGAAAAATTTGCTGTGGTGATGTTTGTCGTTAGGTTGTTAGGGGTTGTTTTAGTTGCTTTACCAGTTGTATTGTTTGGGATTTGCATTCTTTATGTAGAAATGAAAGATTACTCTTTGCTGTAACTTTTTTAGAAGTAAATTGAACATGCTGTAGAGAACAGTGCAGTGCTTTTACCCCATGCACTTTTCAACCTTAACATTTGGATTTGTTTTCATTCCCAGGTTGTAGTGTGTCTAGATTCCCCAAACAAAATCTCTCATGTGGTAGCGTGCTGACCTTCGCTCTGGCTGTGGGCACAAATATTAATAGAAGTAGAAAAAGAGGAGTAATTTTCTTTTCTTTCCCACTCTCAATCTAAACTTTTTCAACAGCTTAGCATTTGTGGAAATTAAAATAGTACTTGAAACTGAAGCTTATTTGGTTCTGCAGGTGGAAACAGTACCTTTGAGGATAGTACAAGCTTCTTTCTGCTCACCAGCTATATATGTAAAACATGACTCTGAATATATTGTTAATTGTGAAGCCAGTTAGGTCAGTGATTTTCCTGTTACTTTGTCATCCAGGCTGCTAGCTTTTTAAACACGTTTTCTGCGAGGAACTGGACAGATACCATTTTCTTATTTCACATTGGACATCTTACAGTAATTGTCATTAAGCCCAGCTTTTTAGAGGTAAAAAATCCCATTTACTGCCATTGGATAAGTTATCTCTAGTTCCCTGGAATTCTTTAATACACTTCAACTCTCTTTAAAGTGCAGGGTAAAATTGAAGGGAAATAAGAGCAAGTGACATGTGTAATTAAGGCCATGTTGTGAGTACATCTCCCATTGCATAATTAAGATACTAATGTAGATGTCCAAGTCTGAGAATTAGGTTCTTACTTTCTAATTTTTTTTTAATTATTATTTAGCTACAAAAATGGTTTTGTTCTGGTGTTTTTTTTAAATTTTGTTCTTGTTGCTTTAACTTTCTTTCTAATGAATTGTTGTTTTCCCAATCTGTCCTGAGGGAACACCATGCTTGATTTTTATTTCCTGAAAACTATAAATTTCTGTAATTTCCTTTGCAGTGCTATGCACTACTCTAGTGAAGTAACCCTAACAGGGTGCACTTCTGCAGATGGCTTTCTTTGATTCCATAGTGTTCTGTTTAGATGCTTGGCATTGAAATCAGAAACCTCAGTGAAGGAACTAAGTGGACTTGTGATGACACCAGGAATGTTATTAATATTTACACACATGTAAATAGGAAAGCAGGCTCTCAGGGTGCTCTCTGCCTTTGCCTTGGCACAGTCTTAGTGAGAGCTGTCTATGAGCCCGTTTTGTGATGACAACTGGAAAGCTAACATTTATGTTATTCCTCAGCTTGGCACCATGGGATCGCTAGGTCCCACGTAATTACTCATGAATGAGTGTTTTCTGCAGGCTCTTTATATGTGTTAGAGACAAAATTGGTTATGTTTTGACCTTTTCCAGCAGGCCCTCCATCACACTTTTGTATGACACCATTTGGAAGCAGAATTGACAGAGCCAGACCGTGCTGCACAAGAGTTCAGAGTTTCAGGAGGCGGTAAGCAGTGTGCACCGAAATGCCCGCGTTTTATTTGAAATAGAGTAAAAGAAAGGAAACTCAGGTGCAGACCAGGAAAAAAGATACACGTAGTTGAGTTCTAGTAAAGACAGAAGTGGAGATGACTAAAAACTTTGACCTGGGCGTTGTAGAAGACCTGTCTCATTTCAAGAGGGTGTTGTACCATTGGCAGTGGTACAATGTACAGAGCAGCTCAGGGGAACAGAGTGGAGCGTCTGTAAATCAGCTATGATGGAGAAAACCCTGAAAACATCAGTGTTGATGGGTTTGAATTTAAAAGTTTACGCTTCAGAACCATTGGCTTTTAACTCTTTCAGGCTGAAGCTGTCTTCATGATACAATACCTCTGTCCCTGAGGGAGGAAGAATTTCTTTCCTCTGAGGACAGCTCCTCATGGTGTCTCCGATATATTTCAGTGAAGCATTAACATGGAAGTAGTGGACATGTTCTTTCTACATTATGGTAAGCTTCATCCTAGTGAACACGGGGGCTCCTACCCTGTAAATTTTTGTCTGAGTATGGAAATTACAGAAAGAAGGCCCACAGGACACAGTGCCACTAATTCTGAAGTGTGTAAGATATTTCAAAGACATGCTTCAGTTCCTGACAGGTGCTCTTTGCACACTGCATGCACCAAATAACCCGGCAGCTATCCCTGCAGAACTTAATTTATAATTATAATATTGTTGATTATTTTTGAATCTATTATGTAATTTCTCTGTAGACCAAGACTCAATAAAAGAAATCCATGCATTTAATTTGTACTCCAAAAATATGCATCAGATGATACTTTTATGATGTTCCAAACCCAAGTTTAGTTTACATAAAGATAAACACACACATTTAAAACCAAACATGCAGCTCACGGAATGAACACGTGGAAAGGACCCATGCTGGAGAAGTTTGGGAAGAACTGTCTCCCATGGGAGGGAACCAATGCTGGAGCCAGAGCAGGGGAAGACAGCAAGGAGGAAGGAGTGGCAGATACAACATGAGATGAACTGACTGCAACCCCCGTTCCTCATTCCCCTGTTCTGCTTGGCGGGAAGAGATAGTCAGAAGTGAAGTTGAGCCTGGCAAGAAGGGAGGGGTGAGGGGAAGATATTTTTGAGATTTGATTTTATTTCTCATTATTGTACTCTGATTTGATTGGCAGTAAATAAAATTAATTTCCCCTAGCTGAATATGTTTTTCCCTTGATAGTAATTGTTGAGCGTTCTCCCCATCCCTATCTCGACCCACAAACCTTTCATCGTATTTTCTCCCCTATCCATTTGAGAAGGGGGAGTGATAGAGCAGCTTTGTGGGCAGCTGGCGTCCAGTCAAGGACAGTCCACCACAGTGAGGATGCCCCTGCTCCCCTTTTCCCAGTTTAGCTGGATAATGTAGTGTCCAGATGGTGATATACATCCTTATCTTCCAGCTTGCTGGGAGAGGCAGAAGCTTCTGGCTCTCTGCTTGCTGTTTCTGTGTGAAGCCATTGAGCTCTTGGCACAGCATTTCCTCTTTGAACTTGACATTTCCTTCTCCTCCAGGGAAATGTTGTTGGGCTGACCTGGTTCAGCCAGTGTACAGACTGCTAGCTCAGTACATCCTACGCAGAGCCCTTTACATCGTTATTTGGTGAACTGTTAATTTGCCTTGCACTACCAGGTCTGCTGCAGTGTTCTTGCATTGATTTATAAAGCCTTCAGTTTGTTAGGCCGTGTTATCTCCCTGATGAATCTCTTTCCAGCGTAGCATTGATTATCTGACACTCAGTATTTCAAGTTTTCTCAGAAGCGTTGTTGCATTCTCTGAAATTTTTCTTAAAGCGAGCTGGATGGAGTTTCGCTTCAGCCCCTCACGTATCCATGACAAAGGAAATTTATTCCACAGCAGTCAATGTGGAGAAGTGTTCCGCTGTTCTGTCGAAAATAACACCTCATATAAATCTAGATTGGTATATAAGGTGACATAATGGCCAAAATTGAGAACTTTGTCTTAAATTTTTATGTGAACTTACATAATTTGTTAAAATAGGTCAGTTTACTTTGTTTTCCTTGTTGATTGATTGTTTCAGCTTGTAAGGAATGCTCAGGAATTAAGAAATTATAATTTAAGAAATACAAATAAAAGTAATAAAACGGAAACACCCGATAGAAGCCTTCTGACACTGGCATGTGTTATGATCTTGGGAATGTGTAATTTGACACAGAAAATAATACTTTCAGTTACCAGCAGCCAGCCAGAGTTGTTCATTGTGGGCAATTCTCCAAGTGAGGATGGCTACAAAAATAGAGATCCACAGCATCTGTGTGAGCAGAAACAATCCGTGACGGGGGTTTGTTGAGGGATCACCATAAATATAAAATTATATGAAGGTGACAGTAGGGCTGAAAAAACAGCTCGCAAAATCGTTTTTTTTCTGTGGATTTTTAAGTTCTTACAGGCTACATCAAGGAATAAACAGATTTCTGAGCGATAATCTTTGTTCAGCACTGAATTTGGAATTGGACATGCAGGAGGAGTGATATTATAAAATACTGGTGGGCCATAACTCAGGATGAAATGTTAAAATTTGTAAAACCAGAGACAAAATTCTGTTCTATTACACTGAAGGAGAACAGCTGAGGTTTATGATGCTGCAGTTTAGCCTTCATTGGCACTTTGTTTTATAAACTATTATAGGACTTTGACCAATGACAGACATCGTAGTTGTTTACAGAAATCACAACAATGGCTAAGAATGCCCTGTCGTGAATTGGGACACGGCTACGAGATGACAGTACTGAACAGGAAGTTTATAATTTCCGTTGGTTAGGAACTCTTTGAGTGTAATACATCTTTTCCACAAATAACTAAAAGGAGACAGAGATAAACTTAAATAGACTCACAGACTCATAGAAGGGTTGGAAGGGACCAGTATGTGGGAAAAGGGAGGTGGGTTTTCAAAATATACCTTAGAGCAGAAGTGCTATTATGTGTTTGAAACACACTGCTGAAGTTCTGTGAATGTTCCGGGTGCTGGATGTTGTGTTCTGTGCATTGTCAGGGAGTTTTGAGACTGATAAAAGACAGAACGGAGAAGAGAAGTGGTGATCATGTGCACAGTATTTTGAGACTGGTCCAGAGGTGATCTGTGAAAGGAACGTTTGGTCAGGAAAATGAAATCCAGGGCACGTATCTAAGCTCTGGAAAACACGGTATTTTGAGATGCAACAAACATTTTCAGTAAGATTGAGGTATGCATCCTGCTTGGCTTATTGCAACGTAGAGTGACTATGAGGACTTACTGCATCTTAGAAGTGAAAAGCTGGAATTTTACAGATTCTTTGTTTACCCAGAGACAGATAAATTAACATATAAGAACACACATTATCCATTTGAGAGGTACTAATTTGTAACCTTTTTTCCTTAATCTGAATGGAGCTGATATAAAATATTTGCCTTCAGCAGCACAGGGGTGTGGTGGAAGGGCGTTCTTGACCCGTAGCACCAGCAGAGTTGGCACAACCCGCAGAAACAGTGCTTGCTGATGGACTAATTCTGCAGAGACAGCAAAGAGCACAGAGCACTTCTTGTTTCAGTGAGCTCAACAGCACAAAGCGAGAAAGGCTTACTCGGTTTAAATGATACTGCAGTGGGTTAATTAAAAATAGATACTCGATATCCAGCCAATTCCTTCTATCTTGTTCTCCCCTAAGTTCAAAATAATGTTGAAATAATCAATTTCTTTATATAAACACATTGATTAAATGGCTTTAAACTGCAGCTGGAAGCTAACTGACGAATAAGGAGTTAAGAAATATGAGGTGTTAATGATGAATTTCAACAGTCACCTCAGTGATGATCTCTGCTTAGAGTTCTGTTTACAGAATGAGACACTCTCATGCTGTGAGTTCTGAAGAATATGACAATAAGAAAAGGACATTTTAGAAGGCTGTGACCATGTCACCTCCCAAATACAAAAATCCAATAACAAATGACCTCCTTCTCCCCTCCATAATCATTGCGAAGTTTTAAAATGTCTGATAAACTTTAATTCTGCCCCTGGAATATATATTTAGTGTCTCTGGTTCCCGAGCCTACAGAGCTGCAAACAGGCCTGCTCAGATTTGTCCAGAAGAATTACATGTGGCCCAATCTGTTCAAACTTTTTCAGGGGAAATAGACGCAGAACTCTACACCAAGTTATCATCCCCTTAGGAAAAACATCTCTGCTATGCCACAATGATTGATAAAACACCTCTCTGAGATGCCTAAGGATCAATGCCATTGATTCTTAAAGGAGAAGGACATAAAAATATGCAGGAAAAGGGACTGCTAGGACAAAATATTAGAAATGATGCATGCATTACTTAGCACAATGCATGTATGAAAGTCGGTCTTTACAGTAGGAGCTTGGTGGAGAAGATGCTTTCTCTTAGCCTGAAATCAGACAGCCTCGTTGGTTGGCAAGCGTACCTGGCAGCCCAGCAGCACTGCCACATCTTTTCTCTGGAATTCTCCTTCACCTCCAAGGATGACAGCTGTTTTGCTTATCTGTTTTACAGACTGCTTCTCACCGAGAAGGGCAAAAAACCTGCTTTTAATGCAGCAGGCTGAACCTGCCTGGTTTATGGCAATTTGGAGTGTTTACTCCGTCTGAGAAACGTGTGAGCTGAATATTTTCTGCCTTTTTGCAGCGCATTCAATTCACTGCTTGAAAGGCAGGAGCTGGCAGCCTGGTTCTCTCCTGCCATGTTACGATTATTTTCCTCAGACCAAAATCAAGCTGCCAGTTCTAGAGAGACTCTTCTCACAGCAGGTGATACCAGTGAAAGAAGTACTGAGGAGTGACGGGCATAGCAGGTATGCCAGAGCAGCCACATCGTCGTCGGGAAGTTGATGCTTTCCAGCTTTTGTCGCACTCTCCTTTAGCTGACCTCTGGTGTCAGAGGAGGTGGTTGGAGTCCCTGCCTCACTAATCATCTCTGACGTGTGGCTGGCACCGGCAGGTTTACTCAAAAGGATGTGCCTGCTGTGCTCTAGATTGGCCTTCACTCATGGGGACGCAACAAACTCTGGGTGTTTCGAATTGGGGATTGAAAAGTGTGATGGGTGCTTTGTGTCCTGTTGCATTGCTAACTCTGTGTCACACAGAAGCCCTTTCTTCAGAGCAATGGGCTGTCCGTTCAAAGCAGCTCAGTAAATCAGAGATTGTTCGGGCTGCTCTTACCACTGATACTTTTCCCTTTGCCAAGGTAAAAAAAAAAAAAATGAGTTCATTCAGAAAACAACAATGTTTTGTAGTATCCTAAAGCTAAAAAAAAATAATTTTCCTTCCTACAAAAATATTTGCACTTGGAGTGCTGAGAAATCTTGAACACTTTGAAATCAATGCCTTTTCTAGAAATTTTAGCAGAGAAATGGATTTGTTGCTAATCTTTTTTTCTTCAGCTACTTCTTTTTTGAGGAGTTGTATGATTTTGAACGACACACCCACAGAGAGGACCGAGGCAGATGGTTTGTATACAGACTTCGTTCTTCGTGTTGGTGGTGACTTAGCCAGCTAAAGTTCAGAATGAAGAAACTTGTGATTTTTATTGATCATTTACTGAACTTAGTCAGCAGTGTCTCTGTGTTTGTGCCTTGCAGGAGAAGCTTTTGACAAGCCTGAATAAATCAGTAATCGCATGCAGGAGTCCTCCCTCTTGCCTGCTGAGACTGAGCAGAGCCGTTTCTCAACTCCCTCGCTGCTGGGGGATCACAGCGAGGATTTGAAGTGGTGAGGGGGTTTCTTCATTCTGCCTGATATGATAGTTGAATTTGTTGATTAGTGTCTTTTCATTTTGTCAATGAACGCTTTCTGAATTTCAGTTGAGTGTTTCCATTGAGGAAACAGTGAGAAAAAGGGTGAAGTGTGTCGGTAATGATGGCAGTGAAGTGAAGCAATGTTTTCCAGGTGGAGTGTCAAACACAGAAATACTTGCTTTAAATTTAAATTTGCGTGTTTAATTTTTTGAGTATCTTCTTTATGTGCACTCATTTTGAAAAGTGTGAACACCCACTGACAGATGCCTCGTCTTTTTATGCCCAGTTCTAAGCTTGGTAAGAAATTTATGTATAAATCAGCTGCTTGATTACAGAAGAAAGGAACACTTGCACTGCTGCCTGCTGCCTCAGAGGCTGAATTGACAACTTTTTTTCAGCTGGCTACCTGGTTTGGAAGAGAGTCAGCTAATTTGGAATCTTCTCATGATGCAGGCTTTTTAAAGTATACATCCTGCTTTCCAACTAAAATTGTGCAGCCTGAGTCTCTGGCACTGAGCGTATTAGAGCAAGAGAAGTTACTAGTGCCACCTGTGGTTTTGATTAAAAGAGAAAAAAGTGTTTGCTGGTTTGTGTGATATCAAAGAAGGATTTAATGGGGATGAGTTTAGCTGTCAATATTGCATTTTTGTATCCACTATTTCCAATCAAAACACAAATCATCTGTTGGTTAGAATACAAACGATTTTTTTAAACAGCTTTTGGCAAAATGACCTAAAACATTGATATGAAGACTAAGGAGCGGAGAGGGACTCAACATAACAAATCACTGTGTCTCATTGTCATTTCTAATGCCTTATATTGAAATATTTTTTGTTCTCTTTTGGTGTGTGTGTTTCTTAAGATTTTTAGTTGAATGGATCCATGGTATGTTTACTGTTGAGTGTGGCTCACCGCCTTTTTCAGAAGATAAATACAAGAGAAAAAGTACATGTGAGAGTTTTGCAGAGGTATTCAAGCTCATTCGTAACAAACTGGCTGGAATCTTAGAGAAAAGTCATGCACATACAGTGCTCTGCCTAAGCTAAATCACCCTGCAGAAGGAGCGGTTGCTGTTTCTGGTACAGAGCACTGTACTGTGGAGAAATAAATTCCACGTTTTCATCTGTCTAAATTTCTAGATGTTCAAGTGGCTGAATAATCCGCTGCTGCTGAGCTTCTTTAACCGTTACCTTACACTGAAGTTAAGGCATTTTTTCCCAAAACTCGATCTTACCTAGAGAAGTCAATCTAAGAATTATCTTGTATCACATCTGATCCCTAACTAGCTTTGAGAGTCAATAAGCAGCTGGCTAGAGAGCTCTCCATTGACCTAATTTGGACTTTTTCTGTTTTGAGGTGGTCCCAAACTCTTAAGATATTGGAGACCGGGTGAGTCTTTCCCAGCCTGTCTGGTTGAAACTGTTTTATTTTCTATTAATAATAGTTCAGTGGGATGCATAGGCTGAAACCCATTTTTTTTTTTTTTCAGAGCTTTATGTTTAAGAGATTCTTTTGGGCAATAAAGATCACTTATCTGTACATGTGAACCAAGCAGAGGGAATTCCCTCTGCAGAAACGCCTGGTAGCTTTGTTGCTGTGGTACTCTCCTGGGATATGAAAATCTGGAATCAAGTGATGTTTCCCATCAGGCAGGAAGGGGGCATTCAGCATCATCATCTTCAAGGTGAGTGCTCTGTTGCCTGGTTCATGGGCTGGTATCTTCATTTCTGTGACTTTCCCGGTGTAATAATAATGCTTTCTTTTGGTGAAGGGAGAGATGGGGGGGAGGAGTATGAGTGGGATGTTAAGCAAAGTTCACATACTTGCAGGCATTTCTTTCTTAGCTAGCACAAGTAGTTCCCCGCCAACTCACTGGCATCTGTGAAGCCTGTAAGTGTTTCTGTGGGGGGCGATGGCTGTGAATTTTGGCTGGCAGTACAGACCCTTTGTGGATCTTCTTTAGTTCCCAGGAGCAAAACAGAGGAAAACAACACTTTTCTGTTTTAGGACTATTGTGAAAATAAATACATTAAAGCTTGTGTGGTATTCAGCTGTTGATGTAGTTACCTGTATCTAAACAGAGTAAGAGTGAGTCACCAGCTGTGAATCCTCTGTGACTGTTATTCAGCTTCAGGCATTCATGATAACCAGCTAGAAGAGAGTCCAAACCAGTAATTTACCACAGGGAATCATACATCTCTGAATCAGAGATTCTTTAGCCAGTGTAGGTGGGGACTTTTAGGTAGGAACGTTAATGATAACTCACCAGGACACAAGGAAAGTACAATTACTTTGTGCTGTAAAAAGATACAAGTGACTGTGAAAGTCCTACCAGAAAATTCATGGCAAATGTAAATTTTTATAACTTTATGTGAACCAATTCACTTAACTTCAGGTAATGTATTTTCAGTCCACAATAGTCTTCAATGTGTTGAATGAATTTAATATTTTCCCCTCCATTTGAGGAACCACGTCCTGTTTCTTAAGCTTCTGTTCTGATGAACCACGTTACCAACAAATCCTGCTTTCTCTCCTTGCACAGTTAATTCTATTGACTTCGATGCATCAGTTTGTATTAATCAGGCAAAAGACTTTGTATCATTTCTGTTGCTTAGATACTAAAAGAGGCATATTATCCTATTTCCACACATGTGATTCTTCATTAGAAGTGGATATATTTCCTTTTTATTAACAGTATAATTATACCGAACAGATTTCAAGGGGCAACTGGAATTTGAAAGTGAGGGGAAAAGCAGAGAGGAAGGAGTAGAACAAAAAGTATGTTCTTAATTTTGAATAATGTGGTCCTGACACTGATTTCACTTATACCCTTATTACAGTAGTATGGCATTATCCATTTTAATAAAACAGTGCGTGACTTTGCACTGTTTGTGTGTATGTCTGAGTGGGAGGAAGTGGTCAGAGAGCTACATAAAGCTCAGCTTTCATCCTAGTATTGCTTGGCATTGTCAACTTAAGCTCTGCAACCCAATGATCCTGTGTCATCCAGAATGTCCACGATTGTCTGTGCCCCAGGTATATGGAGAAATTCCATGCAGCGTTTTCTTGAACACTGAATGTGTTGCAATCAGATCACATGTGCTGCTTTTCAGTTGTGTTTCAGGTATTTATTAATTTAAAAAAATTATTTGTTTTTATGCATCCAAGGAGTCCAGAATCACCTCACTTACGATAAGAAAGTAAATAAAATTCTGTCATGCCACTTCATCACTGACATAGTGAAGCTACATTTACCCCTGTTCCCTGATATACTGCTTTTCTCCTTAAGGCGAAGAAAATGCTCCAAGGTGGCAGAAAGAAAGTGCAATTCTTTATGCACTGGGGTTTGTTTACCCTGTTAATTTCCGTAATTTATGAACTAGGTTTTGTCATTAACTGTTTTTTCTCTGAAGACATGGAAATGCACTTTATTAAAATCATCCCGTCTATAGTCTAATCTAGCATGCTGCTTGCTTAAACACCTGTGATAGTGAAAGTTTACTGCTTTTTCCATAGTGTTTAAAAATTAGTGGAAACTAATTAAATGAAAATGGTTAAAGAAATGTCACCAGAAATAAATTATATCTAGTCATAGTCTAATTAAACTGAGGAGCATGAGTCCTCGTAGTCCTAAACTAATTTAAGTTTCAAGTGGATTGGACGATGGAGAGGTGTGTTTGACAGGTGGCACATCAAATCTTGCTAATAATTCCTGAAATGTCTGTCACGGTTGAACACTCTAAAGGGACTATCTGTACTATGATTTTTCCATCTGTTGCATCTTTAAAGAGACTTACCTCATAAAAACCAGTTTACCTTCTTCTTCATGCATCTAGATCATGATCAGAGACAATTTCACCTCCTTGCATGGGATGTTCTCCATCCTTTTTCTCCATAGGTTTTCCTCTCTTCTTCAGTATGTTTTCTCTGAAAATAGGGAAAAATCATGGGAAGTCTTCTGAGAAAACTGGACAGAGAAATGACAAGTATCCTCTAAAAGAAATGTTAACATGAGAAGAGAAGCAGCAGAAAACGGCATTGTAACCGAAATTCAGGAGCAAACCCAGCTGAAGGCAGCTGACAGGTAAAGGTCAATGAAGAACAGAGTTTGAGATGAAAATATTTCGTTTGAGAATTTAAACAATTTTTTAAATGGTGGAGTGCAAAGATCAAATCTGAGAAAACAAAAAGAGTTTATCTTATCCAGAAATGAACTTGAACAAATTAAGACATTAACAACTTTATTCGTTCCTTCTTCCCTCTTTCCCTCTGCCACAGAAATGTAAAACTACAGGGACTGGCAGTATGGCAAGGCTACAATGTCACCACAATGTTTTCATTTGAAATATTTCTATCATCAAACTGTAGAAACCTAGTATAATTTCTATCATTGCACTTTTGCAAAACTCAAATATCTTGGAAACCCAGGAGTGGAAAAATTTATGTGTGTGTGTGTCTTGTTGCTAGTTGGACCACGACAATGCTCTTCTCCCTTAGCTGCTTTGAGTTAGAATCACAACAGAGTGAGAGAAGCAGTTTTAATTCCCACTGATTTACACTGAAATTGCATTAAGACAGTGCTTTCCAGCATAAGGCACAAGGGTTTCATTTTTTAATATATTTTTTCAGGAAAGGTTCAGAATTAATTTGGATGTAGTGATAGTATATCTAATTAGAATGTTCTAAACTGATCTCAACATGATGAAATAAGTACTGATTTTATACTGAGAGTAAAAGTGGTAGTAAGGAATTCACACTTTTTTTGAAAGTAAACATCTGTCTTCAGGACACAAAGTAAGTGTTTTTGCCATTGGGTTTTTTGG
Organism: Syrrhaptes paradoxus; assembly: GCA_013400615.1. Lineage (NCBI taxonomy): Eukaryota > Metazoa > Chordata > Aves > Pterocliformes > Pteroclidae > Syrrhaptes > Syrrhaptes paradoxus. The sequence goes on along the minus strand of VZTO01028093.1, from coordinate 81,738 downwards.
ATTATGCTGTCCTTAGTAACAGTTGAATTTAGTGGTTAAATCCTGCACACAGGAGAAAAAAGAAAACTATTGAATAAAGAGCAAAGTGATTCCACAGCTGAACTCAAAATATTGAGCTTAAGTAAAAAATTATCACATAAAAAACAAAATCTTTAATGCTGCATAAAGGATTTTATACAAAACCATTCTTCATGTATTGAATCATCAGTAGAAATGCTTTCTTTGTTTTCAGTGGATGGGGAAGGTTGTGGATAATAATAATTTATGCAAAAAATGTAATACTTCCATTTCAGTATGACAAAAGAAAAGAAAGGAATAAATTTTAATAGGACTGTGATTCAGGAGGGAATTCCACTACAAAGAGGTGCAGAAAAAAAAAAAAAAAGACAAATTTCTTTCCTTTTCAGTAGTCAGTCTGTGTAGACAGTGGTGCTCATTTGTATGAAGTGTTTTTGTTATCACATATTCTATGCTAACTGTTTAGATAAGTCTCTCTCGGGGATTTAATATAAACAAGAACAAAAGGGAATGTGCCTGGACTGAGGACCACATGTTAGTTTCATAGATGGTGGAATTTCTTTGGAAGTATTAAACTTCAGCTGGATGTCTGTTAGGTCTGCCTGGGAACTTCCCTGCCAGTGTCCCTTTTCCTGGGAATCCCAGGCACCGAATCGAGCAGTGATCCAGGGGCCCTGCACCTCTGTGATCAGAAGGAGGAGGCTGAGGATAACCCCAGTTTAGATGACTTTTTAAATTTTCCTACACTTGCATTGAATTGCAAGTGTGAATACAGCCTAGTTTGATTTTCTGGGGGAAAAAAAATTACAGTTTTATATTAAATCACTAGACAAAGGAGTGAATGAGAAGAACATATTACAGTGTTATGAACTCCAGCTATGCTTTGAGCAGGGAAACACTAATAGCTTCTCGTCGTAGACAACACCCTCCCAACAACATCAACATTGAACTGCAGGTGGCGAGAGGATGGCTGGGAAAAGGGTTTCTCCAATGTCCAATATTAAAAACCTATTAAAAAAATTGAAAATAAATTAGGTCACTGGCTTATTGTTTATAGAACTGGAAGAAACTATAGGTCTGAAATACTTTGCACAAGCTCTCGTTTTTGCTTCCCATTTGCCGAGTGAATGAGTTCTGGTTCTGTAAGACCCCAGCCTTCATTTGAGCTTTTCTGTCCTTAAAGTACTATAAGAGAATAGATTGTGAGAGTACTAAGGAGTTATTTAATCAAGATATATTTAGTGCTGTCTCTGAGTTTGTGTTACATGACATTTTTGAAAGTCTTCATATATATGATTGTTGCCATCTTCATCTATACATTAATTAACAAATTCTGTGCTCGTTAACTTCTCAGAGCTATCGACTTTCTTATACCTGGTACATACATTTGAAGGATAGCTGTTATGGAAAGTATTTACAGCCAGTGTTTATGGGGCATTGCAGTTGTGTGAATAAATTAAAGTTTCAGTTAGCTTACCAAACTGGAAAAGCAGGCAAAAAGTTTAGGTTAAAGAATTTTTAGACTTGATTTCAAGTGGTGTAAAACAAAATTTTCAACTCAAATGAAATTATTTCATTTGTCTGAGTAAAAAATCTTGTAACTTTTTTTTTAATAATGAAAACGTTATCAAAATGCTTTTTCTTTAAATATCACCAAAGTCTACTTAGTTGTACAGTGGATTTTACTGTCCAGTCTGTTCCAGATTTGAAAAATGTTTCAGTCAGTCTAAACTGAGGGGGGAAGGATTTTCGACTGAAAAATTTCACATTGAGGTTAATGGGGTAGTTGCCATGTCCACAGCTCCTTCATTAATGGATTTATGTAACCAGCAGGTCTGATTTCCCCTGTAGCCGTAAGGGAATTTTACTTTAGAATTAGCAATTGTTATTCTGAGATTATAAGACTTCAATGAAAGATGATCCAATTTTTTGCTATGGATTATTCACTGGCTGGATTGCATTTCTGTGATGCATTGTCTCCTCCATGACTGAGCATCTTGCTTGTTTTGAAGATCTGTTCTGGACAGGACGAATAGCCCGTGAGTGTTGTTAGACAATAGATGTATTTTAATGCTGAGCTGCACGCTCCAAAGCAGTTCGGTAAGACAAAATGAAAACACAAGGTGCAAACAAACAATTCAAAAAGATTGGCATGTTTTCCCTCAGTACAAAAATCCAAAACAAAATATCTTAATCTCTGTTATCTTTTCTTTCACTTTATTTTTGTTCCTGTATTATTACTCTTGCCCTTTCCTCACTGTGTTACCCGCCAATCTGTCTTAAAATAAATCTTCCTCTTTTCAATGGCACAACACAACAAGCGTTCTTCCCCCCCGCCGGCTCTGAACTGGAGCTTTTGAAGATTGTGATTTTACCCTTCAACCAGAAACGAGAAGAGAGATGAAAGAACTCAGTCCATCACCTTCAGGTATGGTACTTTTATAATGATAAAATATTCCATGTGTAGGTGCTGATATCTGTAATACTGATTTCTCCGAAAGCATTACTGAGTATCTAGTTTCTTAGCACTTCTGTAGAACTGCAGTAAAATCTACACAGTCAAACCACAGAAGTGAAATAAAAATTAAATTCAATACTTTGGAAAATGTGATGACTATTTCTACTAACTGATTAAGAAATAATTATTTTATCAGCCTGCAAACACTCGTATGTTCAAGAACAATTTGGAGCAAGTTATATGGAATTCATCCAAAGTCTTACAATAGTAAGAAAAAGTTTTTTTACCTGTTAGAGCAGAGACATTCTGACAAGATTTCAAATATAGAAATAAGGTAACTTTGTAAAACAGAACTGTGAAGCTGCTTACAAATTCTATGAGGAATAATTCTCCGTTTTCTATAATAAAATATGCAAGTTTCAAAATCGGTCTAATTATTATAACGGTTATAATAGGAAATTTTGCATTCAAAAAAGTGATGACATTATAGACTTCACACTTGTGGCTGTTTTCAGAAGATGAAAAGTAATTCTAAAGTTTTTAATAAGTTTTCCTTTGTACACTGGGCAGTTTTTACAGGCGTTTATTTCAAATAGTAATGTATTCAATATTTATTTGGTGTATGTACAAATCATATAACCATTTAGTATACCATTAAAGCAGCAGCAACTAATCCATTCAAATAAGTTTGCCTTAGATTTGGAGATTTAACTCTGTGTTACAATAAGATTAATACAAAATACAACACATATAACAACAAATGAATAAATTGATTTGGTTTTATAATGCCAAATAAAGGTAACAGATACAAATACTACTTATAAAATAACGATGCTAGACACGGAGATGGTAGAAGGAGAGGCTTCTGAAAATGCTTCTCACAGTTCCACATGAGTTGCATGAAAGAAAAAGGAGGATGTTTATGAAATCTGTAGGAAGAATCACAGAATCACAGAAT